>PVIH01003713.1:0-125575 GCA_004025045.1 Sigmodon hispidus
AATTGAGGATCCAGACATTAACCCAAAAACCTATGAACACCTGATTTTTGACAAAGAGGCCCAAAACATTTAATGGAAAAAAGATAGTATATTTAACAAATGGTGTTGGCATAACTGGAAGGAAGTGTGTAGAAAAATGCAAATAGATCCGAGCCTGTCACCCTGCACAAAACTCAAATCCAAGTGGATCAAAGACCTCGACTTAACCCCAACCACTTTGAACTTGATAGAAGGATTGCTATTTTTACTATGTTAATCCTACCAATTAGGATCCTTGATCATGGAAGATCTTTCCATCTACTGATATCTTCTCTAATTTCTTTCTTCAGTCTTAAAGTTTGTATCACATAAGTCTTTCATTTGCTTGGTTAGAATTACCCCCAAGATATTGATATTATTTGAGGCTATGGTTAAATGTGTTGTTTCCCTGATTTCTTCCTAAGCCCATTTGTCATTTCTATATAAGAGGGTTACTGGTTTTGTAAATCAATTTTTGTACCCAACCACCTTTGCCAAAAGTGTTTATTAGCTATATGAGCTTCCAAGTAGAGATTTTAGGATCACTTACATATACTATCATATCATCTACAAACATTGATATCTTGGCTTCTTCCTTTTCAACTTGTATCTTTCAGTTGTCATATTACTCCAGCTCAGATTTCAAGTATGACATTGAATAGATACAGAGAAAGTGAACAACTTTGTCTGGTTCCTGATTTTACTGGAATTGCTTTGGAGCTTCTCTCCATTTAACTTGGTAGGTTATAGGCTTGCTGTAAATCACCTTTATTATGATTAAACATGTCCCAATTGTCACTAATCTCTCTAGGGCTTTACCATGAAGAGGTGTTGGATTTTGCCAAAGGCCTTTTCTACATCTAATAAAATAATCATGCATTTTCCCTCTTTAAGTTTGTTTATATGATTTATAAACATTTATTGATTTTTGTATATTGAACCATCTCTGCATCTCTGGGATGTAGTCTACTTGATCAGGGTGAATGATCTTTTTGATAAGTTCTTGAATTTGTTTTGCCAGTATTTTATTAAGCATCTTTTGCATCTATGTTTATAAGGGAAGTTGGTCTGTAATTCTCTTTTTTTTGGTTGGGTCTTTATGTGGTTTGGGTATTGGGGTGACTATGGACTCATAATATGGAATGGGCAATGTTCCTTCTGTTTCTATTTTGTGGGATGATTTGAGAATCATTGGCATTAACTCTTTTTTAAAAGTCTGGTATAATCCTTTGCTAAAACCATCTGGCCCTGGGCCTTTCTCTCTCTCTCTCTCTCTCTCTCTCTCTCTCTCTCTCTCTCTCTCTCTCTCTCTCTCTTTTTCTTTCTTTCTTTTTTTCCTCCCGCCCCCCCCCTCTCTCTCTTCCCTTCTCCTCCTCCTTTTGGTTGGGAAACTTTTTTTTCTTTTTTTAAAAAAATTCTTTGTGTCTTTCACATCATGCATCCCTATCCCACCTATTTCCTATCCCCTACAATTGCCCTTTTCCCCCTGCATCCCCTGAAAATAAAACACAATAAAATTTAAGATTAAAAAAAAGAAAGGGAAAAATCTTATCAAAAAATCTGCAGTATGACACAGTGAGTCACAGTATAAACTCCCTTATCCAAACATCTTTATACACAGGCATTCATCAAAGAATCATTGGTTTGCTGTTGTGTGATATGTTATTGTGTTTCTTATAAATAAAACTTATCTGGAGGTCAGAGGGCCACCAGTTAACTGTAGAGGCCAGGCAGTGGGTGAACACCTTTAATCTCAGTATTTGGAGGGGCTCATGCCTTTAATCCTAGCACTTAACTCACTGGAAAGATGGAGACAAGAATATAAAGTGGAGGCAGGATCTCAGGCCTTTTGGGCTGAGGATATGGAGAGGTAAGAAATCACTAGTGGCTGCTCCTTTGCTTCTCTGATCTTTCAGACATTTGGCTCCTTGTTTTTATTCAAAAGACTAATTAGGATCACACTTCAGTTTGGTTCAAGGCCCCTGGTCTCTGCTACACTATGGACACTGAGCCCTCACTGGGACTACTCCTGGACATCCCTTTGCTGCCCTGTGTTATGAGATCCTGTAGCTCTGGGTCATCAGGACTGCAGTTGGGAGACTTTAAATGACTGCTGCTATTTCCACAGGGGTTATAGGTCTATTTAAGTTGTTTATTTGATCTTGATTTAACTTTAGTAGCTAGTAACTATGGAGAATATTATCAATCTCTTTTATGTTTTTTCATTTTGTGGAGTACAGCTTTTTAAAAATATGTTCTTATAGTTCTCTATATTTTCTTGTTATGTCCTTTCATTTCTGATTTTGTTAATCTGGACATTCTCTCTGTGCCTTTTAGTTAGGTTGAATAAGGATTTGTCTATGTTGTTGATTTTTTCAAAGAATCAGCTCCTTTTTAAAAATTCATTGTATTGTTCTTTAATACAATGTATTGTTCTTTGTTTCTATATTATTGATTTTAGCCCTGAGTTTATTTATGTATTTTTTTGTGGTTTACTTCTCTTGGGTATGCTTACTTCTTATTGTTTTAGAGCTTTCAGGTAGATTGTTAAATTGCTAATATGAAATATCTCCATTTTCTTCATGTAGGTACTTAGTGCTATGAACTTGCTCATTGGAACTGATTTCATTGTGTCGAATAAATCAGGGTATGCTGTGTATTCATTTTCACTGAGTTCTAGAAAGTCTTTAATGTCTTTCTTTGTTTCTGTCTTGACCCATTTTTCATTCAGTAGAGAGTAGTTCAGTTTCCATAAGTTTGTAAGCTTTCTGTTGTTGTTGATATTGAGGTTTAATCCATGGTAGTCTGATAATATGAGGGAGTTATTCCAATTTTCTTGTATCTGTTAATACTTGCTTTGTGTCTGAATATGTGATCAGTTTTGGAAAATGTTCTATGAGGTGCAGAGAAGAAGATATATTCTTCTGTGTTTTGGTGAAACATTTTGTAAATATATGTTAGGTCCATTTGGCTTATTACATCTTTTCGGTACAGTATTTCTCTGTTTAGTTTTTGTCTGGATGTCCTACTTATCTATTGGTGAGAGTGAAGTATTGAAGTCTCCCATTATCAATGTGTGAGGGTCAATGTGTACTTTAAATTATAGTAGTGTTTCTTTTACAAACTTTGGTGCCCTTTGGCTTGGAGATATAGATGTTAAGAATTAAAATGTCATCTTAGTAGATTTTTTTGATGAGTATATAGTGTTCTTCCCTATCTCTTTTGATTATTTTAGGTTTGAAGTCTATTTTGTTAGATATTATTACATCAGCTACATCAGCTTTCTTCTTAGGTCCATTTGCTTAGAATATCTTTTTTTCAAAATGCTGTGCAATTATGCTTTTGTACACTGTAAGTATTGGTTTAGTAAAATCCTGATTGGTCAAGAGGCTAGACAGGAAGTACATGTGGGACAACTAGACTAGGGGAATTCTAGGAAGCTGAAGAGCAGAGTAGGAGATAACAGCACAATACAGGGGAAGCAGGATGAGAATGCTGCACTGAGCAAAAAGGTACCAAGTAATGTGGCTGTTCATAAATAGAAATATGGGTTAACATAAAGTATAAGAATTAGCAAGTAATAAGCTTGAGTCACAGACCAATCAACGTGTAATTAATATAAGCCTCTGTGTGTTTCTTTGGACTAAGCAGCTGTGGGATTGTGGGTTCAGACCCCAGGGCTAGGCCTACACCAACTCTTTACCCTGAGGTAATGTTGAAGTGTGTTTCTTGGATGCAGCAGAAGGATGGATCCTGTTTTCTCCTCCATTCTATTCTGTGTTTTTTTGTTGGTGAATTGAACCATTGATATTGACAGATGTCAATGACCAATTATTATTGATTCTTGTTTTTGTTGATTGTGGTGGTTGCAGTGGTGGTGGTTTGTGTGTGTGTTTCCTTTTTTTTTGATTTTGCTGGTCTGAAATTATTTATTTCTTTTTTTTGGGGGAGGGGTACTGTAGTGGGGTTATGCTGGTAATGTTGTAAATATTTGTCCTGCCTATGGGTTTAATGAAAGCTGATTGGCCAAAGGCAGACAGGAAGTATGGGCAGGGCTACCAGGCTAAGAAAACTCTGGAACATTTCAGAGCAGGCACAGACTCCATAGACAGATGCCACAGGGATGTAACAGGGACATGACGAGGAGATGGCCACAGATGCAGAGAAAAGAAGCTGAACTGCTGCTCTGAGAAAAGGTACCGAGCCACATGGCTGAACAAGATGGGTTGAGTTCAGATGAAGGAGTTAGCAAGTTATATGCCTGGGCCCTAAGTCAATCAGTGTAAAATTAATGTAAGCCTGTGTGTGATTATTTGAGGCTAAGTGGAGCTGAGAGTGAGACCAAACCTCAGGTCTAGCCCAGAAAGTCCAGGCCAGAACCATATACAACAGGGTGTAGTTAACCTCTCTAGCTTGGAGTGTTTTTCTAGCACCTTCTGTAGAACTAGATTTGTTTAAATTTGGCTTTATTTTCTCCATCTATGGTGATTGAAAGTTTTGCTGGGTATACAGTCTGTGCGGTACAGTAGTCTAAGAGATCCATGGTCTCTTAGAGTCTGCAGCATATTTGTACAGGTCCTTCTGGCTTTTAGAGTTTCCATTGAGAAATCTGAGCATTCAGCCTTTATATGTTACTTGGTCTTTTCCCCTTGTAACTTTTAATGTTCTTTCTTTGTTCTGTAAGTTCAGTGTTTTGATTATTATGTGCCAATGGGACTTTCTTTTCTGGTCTAGTCTGTTCAGTATTTTGCATGTTTCTTGTACTTTTATAGGCACTTCTTTCTTTGGGTCAGAATTTTTTCATCTATGATTTTGTTGAAAATATTTTCTGGACTTTTGAGTTGCATTCTTTTCTCTCTATTTCTATTACTCTTAGGTTTAGTCTTTTCATAATGTTCTAGATTTTTTAGATGTTTTGTGTGAGGCTTTTTTTTAGATTTATTATTTTATTTATTTTTTCTTCCACTGCTTGTTTTTATTTCCTCCAATTGTTTGTTTGTGTTTTCCTGAATTTCTTTAAGGGATTTATTTATATTTTCTTTAAGAACCTCAATCATCTTCCTTTGGGTGATTTTAAGGTCTTTTTCTTGTGTTTCAGCAATGTTAGAATATTCAGGATCTGATATGGTAGTATAGTTGGGCTCTAGTAGAGACATATTGTCCTGTCTGTTATTAATTGTGTTTTTATGCTGACCTCTAGGCATCTGGGTTTTGCAGTGATTATAGGTCTAAGTGCTGGTTTCTGGATTTACCTTTGTGGATTTTCAGAGAGTGTGATGGCTGTTTTCTTGGTCTTCTCAGCTGGTGTGTTTACAGGGAACTTGGGTTTGCAGGGAATGTAGAGGTTGAGATAATGAGATGAATGTGGGGGAGGAAGGCTGGGAAAAAGGATGTTTGTGATCCATGGGGTCAGAGAGAAAAGGGAGACTGCAACAGTTTTCCTGCTACAGAGCTGGGGATAAGACTGGGGCATTGGATCTTAGGAGCAGAAGGAAAGGTATGGCTAGACCGTTTCTTAATTTCAAAAAGTCAAAGTTCAAACTTACATTGCTGTTGGTTTTTTCTTACCTTTCCATCTTTGGGAGGCCCACCACTGAGCTCCCAAATAAACACACAGAGGCTTATTCTTTTTTATGAAAGTCTGGCTTTAGCTTGGCTTGTTTCTAGCCAGCTTTTCTTAAATTATCCCTTGGGCTTTTACCTTCCCACATTTTTGTATCTCTTTCCTTTCCTTCTTCTGTGGCTTGCTGTATAGCTGGGTGGCTGGCCCCTGGAATTTGCTTCTGCTCTTCTTGCTTCTTGATTCTCTCTTCCCAGATTTCTCCCCTATTTATTTACTCTGTCTGCCAGTCCTGCCTGTCCTTTCTTCTGCCTTGCTATTGACTGTTCAGCTCTTTATTAGCCTAATCAGGTGTTTTTGACCGGCAAAGTAACACAGCTTCACAGAGTTAATCAAATACAACATAAAAGAATGCAACATATCTTTGCATTGTCAAGAAAATGTTCACAGCAGAAACAAATATAATACATCTTAAAATAATATTCTACAACATTATGTATTCTTGTTCTGTGTTGCTAAATAACTATGGCTCTTGATTTTAATGCTGTATGCTTAAAATAGTGTAGAAGTTGAGCACTACTTTTTAAATTTCTAAAAGCATTTCAAAAGCAGTGTCTTGAGTTTTTAGTATAAATAAAAACTACCTCTTGCCCCTATTGTAGAGAACCACCAACTCACTAAAGAGAAAAATATTCTTTTCAGAAAAACATACTCATGAGCATATTCCAATAAGCACAATGATAGTGTTATTGACTTGGATGCAATTCGTCTTGAGTCTTTACAGGGGAGCTATTTCACATATACTGAATCTCCCTCTCCATTCCTGTCCAAGCTCCCTGGTGAATAAGTGATGTATAGAGTTATCACATGAGTGGCCAGGTAAGATATAGGTTGAATATTGTGTTGGTTTTAAAGGAAATGGCTTCTCTAGGCTCATAGGGAGTGGCAATATTAAGAGGTGTGGCCTTGTTTGAGGAGTTATGTCACTGGAAGCAGGCTTTGAAGTTTCAAATGTTCAAGCCAGGCCTAGTGGCTCACTATTTCTTCCTGCTGCCTGTCGATCCAGATGTAGGACTCTCAGCTACCTCTTTACCATCATGTCTTCCTGCGTGCTACCATGTTTCCTACTGTGATGATAATGGACTAAACCTCTAAACTATAAGCCAGCTCTAACTAAATGGTTTTCTTTTTAAAAGTTGCTGTAGTAATGGTGTCTCTTCATAATATTAGAACATTCACTAACACAGATGTTTAAATAACCAGACTCCTAGATAGAAAGTGGGTCCATTAAGAGAAAACTTGATTCATTCACTAAATATTTATGCGTACCCTGTTCTTTAACAAGCAAGACACTGAGAATGTGAAGGACAACGACATAGTTAAAAGTCTTTCTCCCACAGAGTTCATATGTTGTGTGGGTAAGGGATAGCTGTAAAAAAAATTGAGAAATGGGTGACAGTGATATATACCTGTAGTCCTAGGAATTACTTAAGCCTTGCTATTTTAGTTTGAGTTTGGTCAACATAGAAAGTCCCCATCTCAAAACAAACAAACAAGAGTTTAAATAAGACAGAGCTGTCCTAGCTCTGAGACTGTGAGGATTTGTGTGAAGAAGGGTTGTTTAAGTTGAGATCTGAATGACAGACAAGGAGCTAGTCTTAAGAGGTCAGGAAGAAGAAGGCTACCCAGAAATGCAAATGCCAGAACAAATCGAAGACATTAGAGAAACCAAGAATCTGGTGGCTGAAATGTAATACTTGGAGGGTTATGGGGTAGGGAATGAGTAGAGATGATGTCATAGAGTGAAGAAGAGCCTGGTCAAGTGATAGTCTCACAGACCAACACAAGGACTTGGGTTTTATTTTACTGTGGTGAAAGATAGGGAGGATTTCACAGAGAGATGGAATGACTGAGCATAGATTTCAAAATCACTCTGATTGCCTTTGAGGGACAAATGTGGGGGCCTGGAGACCAGATGAGAGTTAATCAGGAGAAGGAGGCCAGCAGTGGTGAGGCCTGGCCCAGCATTGCTGCACTGAGGAGGAAGAAGGAGGACAGAGTTGGGAAATCTTGCAGAATGGAGCCACTGATTTGGATGGATTTATTGGCTGTACATGGTGGTGATGGATCACAAGAAGACTCTGAGCTTTGCACTCTGAGCAGCCAAGGGCATGAGATGGGAAGACTGAGGATATCATGTGCCACAGAGGAATTTTTGGCATTCAATGAATCAGGTCGTTGAACAAGTAGTTGTGTGACTTCAGGCTTATCGCTCTTCAGCTGCTAGTGGAAGGGTATGATTAAGCTGACTGGCATTGCTTTGAGTGAGCTAGCCTACTCTAGAGTCCAGTTATCTAGAGGAAACTCAACATTGCGTTTTGGGTCTAGAGTCAACAATCTATCAAAACAAAGAAATCTATACAGGAACATTCCGGATGACTACTCACACTGCCTCTTTTCCAATTATATTGCTGTTACACATTGAACTTCCAGCTCTTCCCAGAGTTTTTAGATATTTTTAAATACTTTTGGAATTAACATTTGTACTTATTCATATGAATTGAAAACAAGTATGTATTATAGATCTCAAATATCCATTTTAATGTTTCAGCATCCTTGAAATATAAATAAAAGAAGCTTTGGGTTTTCATAAAGAGATACAAAGATGCATACTGGATATATAAATTGCAAATCAGAGATGAAGTTCCAAAGACTGGTAAAGCTGTAGGTGGCTCATAAAAGCCTTCAAGTTTCAGTGCCATCAGCATCTAAGTTGGCCATGGAAAGCTGGGAGGGCAAAGTGTGAAAATGAAGCACACCGGAGTCTCATGCTATTGTGAGCTTTATTTGGAGCATCCAACAGTTTATATTCTAAGAGTTAAGAAGACTCACATGGGTAAGGTGTTCAATCCACACGTGGCAAAAACATGTTTTCCCATAGAGGGGTATGAGTAACAACAGCTGAATTGCACTCACCCCTACATGCTACACCTGAGAGAAATATAAAAATACATCCCAGTTCTGTGCTTTGAAGAAACGTAAGTCACAAGAGTCTTGTTTTCTCACAAGCATTCAGAATTCTCACGTGACTCCATTCTTGGACTGTGTTCTGGCACATCTTAAACCATAAACGCATGTTTTTGTTGGTAGGGAATAATGAAGTTGGCTTCACCTAGCTGCCTTGAGAGGCATATGTCATAGGGTTTTCAGGCTAGAGTCTGTGGTTCCTGGGACACTGTATGTCTTTCAGCTCCTGAGAAACTGAGGCACCCCCTCAGGTAATGAATCATTCAGGCCATCTTGTAATTTCCTAGAAGTCAATAAAGCATATGGGAGCTCGTCTGGACAATTGATCTTAGACATTAATCTTGTGTACCTTGTATAGCTTGCTTGACAACTGCCATTGTATTGATTCTGGCAATTGTCATTATATTCTGTTTCTGATAAAGATATAAAAGCTCTGCTAGCTTGCAATAAACTTGTCACAGCCTCAGGCTTGCTTTGACCTCTCCATACTGCCTTGTCAAGATTCATTTCTCACTGGCCATATCAGGTAAATTTGGCCCAGTAAGTAAGTATTGGCACTCACATTTGCTTTTGTCAAGCTTGGAGAATTTTGAAGTCATACAGTTGCTCATACAGAGGCCCTAGGTCATGACAATCTTTGATCTCACCCACCTTCTCTTCATTACTGAGAGTGTTTTGTCAGCCATTAAGTAGACCTTCTCTGGAGAAAGGCTACCACAGGTTTTGTCTCTTTTTTAGTGATTAGAGCTCTCCACCTTAGCAAGTTCTTTGTGTGTTGGTTCCTGAAGGCAGAGAGTTCCATTCCCTGAACAATGCAAGGTAGCAGGACCCTGAGACTTCTACTGCTCCAAGGCTAACATCCAGTAGAGCAGGTCCAGGTAGAGCATTGCCTTCCTTCTGCTTTCCCCAGGGTTGCCTTTCTAATCTGTCACAAAGACAGGAACATAGCAGAGTTACTAAGTGGCATATTCCATTTGGAGTACCAAGCTAGGCCAAGGAAAGCTGTCTTGCTGAATACACATTATTATAAAACAATACTTGGAAAAAATGAACCAAGGTAACCCAAATTATACTGGCTTCCTGGCTCTCCACTAACCGACTACTCCTTACTGTTCTCTCTGCTATCAGTTCTCACTGGGCTCTCACTAACCCTGCCCCAGCTACCCCTCCTTCTTTTGTCTCAAAGCAGACATACTTCTGCCTTGTGGCCTTCTCTTTTTAGGTCCTTCATCTAGAACATCCTTCCTTAGCCCTGTGCAGTGTAGTCCTTTACTTCCTTTCGGTCTTGACTCCGCATCACTTTGAGAGATCAGTCTTTCAAAGTCCATTTATTATTGCACATTTCTCTACTACCCACCCATACTTGCCCACAGTCCACCTTTGTGAGCACATATTCCTAATGTATGTATTGTATTTGTAGTTTACTTTCTATGTCCTCACATTAGAATACAGCTCTGAAAATGGTAGAACGTGTTTGCTCTTTATCCACTGCTGTGTCCTCTGGACCCACGAAAGAGCCTGTCGCACAATAATCTATAAAATAGTCATTGTAGAACTAATTAACTGAAAAAAACCAAGGCTCAATTTGATCCCCTCCCTTGGCACTAACATGCCCCTCACCACAAATCATGGCCAACATATTGCCAGTAAATCCTTATGTATGTCCCTGATTAAAAACCTCCTTGGCTGTCACATAGCAATCAGCATCCATAACTCCTGAAGTTACATGCGGCACACAGGAAGCCCATCGAGGGGCAAAGCCCTTATGTGATGCTCACTCCCTGTGCTTCTTCTGTCTATAGCACCACAGACAGTCAGCCCTTTGCAGGTTTCCTGTTGTGATGGCCACCATTGTTGTCAATGTGACAATATCTGGAACTGACTAAAATCCAAAAATGAGGTACACATGTGGGGAATTTTTGTTTACTTTGAAATGGAAAGATCTATTTCTAATTTGAGGTGGGGAGATAAACCTTTAATGGAGATCTTCTGGGGTGGGAAGAGATACCTCTGTTCTGGGTCCCAACTTTTGCTGGAAGCCCATGTAAGGACATGGAAGAAGAAAGTTTTTGCCCTTTACCTGCCTGCTCTTGCTTTGCTTGCAATTCCATTCATTCACTGACATTACAGCCTACTTCTTCGGGATTCCAGAATATTTTGAAGACCAGCTGAGACATTCAGCTTTGTGGACTGAAAACTACTGAATTCCTGGAACTACCATTAACAGGAGCCATTGCTGGATTAGCTGGACCACAGCCTGTAAGTCAGTATCTCTCTCTCTCTCTCTCTCTCTCTCTCTCTCTCTCTGTGCATCACTAAACACTGAACATAAAGGAAGCTCTGAGTGAGCAGCATGACATGTCTCTCTTTGGGGTGTCCACTGGTAATTCTCCTTCCACTTAGGTTGGTTATTCAGAGACATTAACAAGGAATATTTTTCCTAGTGGGTTTTAACTTACTGTATGTATTAAAAATACCTGACCATAGTTAAAAAATTGAGTGATAACTTAAACTTAGACTTAAATTTAAATAAAAATTATTCTACTAAGTTCTGTTTCTCCAGAGAACTCAAATACACCTGTTTTTCTCAGTCCTTGAAACCAGAGACTGGAGCTCAAAGAACTAAGCTCATATGCTACTCTTTTTTGCTCAAAAAGAAGATGAAGCCTTTCCTTGTAACTTTGTTGCCAGTCACCAGAAAGAAAGAACTGAGACATGAAGACAAGGATGCCTGATCGCAGATAGTGTCTCACCATGTAGTTCTGGCTCCCCCGGAACTCATTATGTAGATCAAGTTGGCTTCACACTCACAGAGATCAACCTGCCTCTGCCTCCTGAATACTGGGATTCAAGGTGAACACCACTATGCCCCGCTAACAAGAAGTTAAATGGTTATAAACTTTTATAAAATTTTGATAGGTTTTGTTTCTTATTTTTACTTCTTGACCACATTTTTCAAAAATGGTTTGCATGGAATCATCAACTTTTATTACATAACCCATTCTAAGGGGAAATATTTTGAGAGTTTTTTGACAATATAAAATAGTAATAGAAAACATTTATTGAACAATTATTATGTACTTAGCATCATAGTGTGTTTTCATGGGAATGGTCTCAGATAGTTCTCAGACCATCTTAGTGAAATCAATGCTGCCAGGCTTCTCATTCTGCAACAGAGACAATAAAAAGGTTAGTAAACTTACTTGACTTTCATGTTTGTCCTAGGAGTGAGTGGGGGACTCGAAGTTTAAGCTACTGCTCAGATTTTCAACTACCATCAGGTATTTTTAATACATATAATAAGCTAAAACTCACTAGAAAAGTAATCCCTTGTTAATGCCTCAGAATAACCACACTAAGTGGGAGTGAAATTACCATTGGACACCCCAGAGAGACACCTGTTTGTTATGCTGCTCTCTGGAGGCTTCCTTTATTTCAGTATTTGGTGGCACACATTATTGGATTAAACAAGTTCTTCCCTAGTGTCACAGGAAGTAGTCTGGCCACCTTGGGGAAGAGGTAAACAGAAACCAAACATACTCTTCACATTTATATAACCCTTTGAAGTCAAATTTCAGCTAGTATGTGTCCATAGAATTTGAAATACTTAAAACCTAGGGTGGGCATTGAGTGACTACTTTTAATCCCAGCACTCAGGAGACAAAGGCAGGTGAATCTTCATGAGTTTGAGACCAGCCTGAAGTACTACAGAGTAGTCCAGGAAAGCCAGGGCTATAGAGAGAGTCCATGTCTCAAAAACAAAACATAAGCAAAAATAAATAAAATACTAAAAACCTGTAAGCATAAATCTCACTTCTAGAAATAAACATAATTAGAAGCACACACAAAATGTTATGTACAGAAAAATTTACTGACATATTATTTGCAGTGATGACAGGATGGAAAGAATGAATAAGTACAGCATAAGGGAAATCATTAATTTTTTTGGTGTGTCATTACATCTAAAAACAATCAATTGTCATTCATAACGTCTTCGTTCTTCAGTTGTAAGAAGATATTGATAGTATAGTGTCAAATTAGAAAAGCTGTTTGTAAAATACCCTGGTATGTTCTTTGGCTTATAAATTAACATAAGGCGTGGCTTACATATGTTCTAGAGTAAAGCAGGTACAATTAACAGCAGAAGCAAACCTACAAGCAGATGAGCTGAATGTTAGAGCGATTGTTTCCTAGTGGTAGGATTACCAGCAGTTTTCTATTGTCTCCTTTATGTTTTTGTACTTTCCAATTTTTAACAATGTCTACATATCATTTTTTCTAATTGAAACATTATTGTAAAACAAAAAGAATAAACATGCTTCTTTTCAGCCACATGACTGACTCATAGTGTTAAATGCAATCTGGCTGGATTCTCTGTCATCCATCATGCTGTGGCAACTACAGACACAGCCCTGGACAGCTTGTCCTATTTCTAAACACTGCAGTGACTCTGGACCCAGCCATGGTTTTCAGATAGGGCTAAAGCAGGAGGCTGGCTCAGATAGAGCAGATGCCAGAGTCTCAGTGCTTCATGGTAAATAGATAAATAAATTGGCATTATTATATTGATTGCCTTGAAGACAGATTCCTAGGACCTGCTTGTACCATTTTCAAGAAAGATGAATTTCTTATTGATGATATCAACTCCTTGAAAGCATGCTTGGGAAAAATTATTATTTTATTTTTGAGAATCAGAAGAAAAGCATATTATAAAGTTCTTGTTCTTGAGGACAATGGGGAGAGATTTTACATGATGGAGAATTTTTTAAAATAAAGATTATTAAACTTTTATTTGTGTGTCTATGCATGTGTGTGTGTGTGCTATGTGTGTTGTGAGTGTGTCTGCTACAGCACATGTGTGGAGGTCAGAGGAGAATTTACCAGTAGATAATATAAAATTATATTCACCAAATGTATATATATGCAAATAAATAGTCAGCCCTCATTTCTGTGAGATTTGCATCTATAGAGTCAACCAACTATAAAATGGAAATATGTTGTCTTAGGGTTTCTATTGCTATGAAGAGACACCATGATCACTTATAAAGGAAACTTATAAAGGAAACTATTTAATTGGGGCTGGCTTATAGTTTCAGAAGTTTAGTCCATTATCATGACAGGTGGCATGTAGGCTGACATGGTGCTGGAGAAGAAGCTGAGAGTTTGTTTTTTTTTTTTTTTTCAGGAGATGGTAAGTTTTATTTTTTCTTGTCTGGATAGAGGTTTCATTTGCTCTTTAATGTTCCGGGGTGGAGACTAGAAGAAAGCTCAGCATGTAGAGGTCTACTCATTCTCATCTTCACCATCCACGGAGAGAGCAGCATATTTGCTTGCAGAACTGAACTTAGAGGCTGGATTCTCCTCAGATTTCTTTGGCTCAGGTGCAGGTCTGGAGTCTTGATCTTTTTTGCTATCCTTCCTATCCAACTCCTTCCAGTGGTCTTTGTTCCCTCCATCTCCAGGACCACGACTGGAATTCCCAGATTAGCCTTTGGGGATACTCACCCCCTCTGTTTTACTGTCATCTTTCCTTGACGGTCCGTCCTCAGAGGGATGAACTGGAGCTACTTTCCCCCTACTTGTAGGGGACTGCTGCTCTGTGTCTGAGCTCTGAGATCGAGCAGGAGGGTTAGCGCTTCGCTTCACCCACGCATTCTCCTTTGGTGGAGTGGCTGGCATTATTACCTTTAGAGGCTGGTCAGGTTTAGGAGGTTTGGAGGTTGGAGAGTGACAGTCTTCTTTATTGAGGGTTTCATTTTCTAGAGACTTCTTATTCTCTCTCCTTCGTGTATTTCTGCCAGATGTGGCTGAGGCCCCAGTCTGCGATGACTCACTTCCTGTCCTTGACTGTTCTCTTTCCCGAGTTTCTTCACTTCACCAACTCGGGTGTCGCTCCCTCGGCCGGCGGTCTAGTTTTGGCTCATCCAGCTGCCGCTGCAACTTCTCCTGCTCCTTCTGTAGCCGCTCCTCGACTTCTCTTTCCCTGGCAGCTGTGTCCACAGGCTTTGCCCCTCCAAAGATAGAAGCTGCTCTACTGGACTGGGAGGTGCTAGCAGAGGATCATCTTCCTTTGGAGTACTCCGAGGCTTTAGATTTAGTTTGGGTCTTTGCAGGTTACCTCTGTCATCATGCCTATAATCGTCCTGAGAGTAATCATCCCTGGAGTTCCATGACCGATCATCCCTTCTGTCATACCGGACTTCATAGCGGTCACCACCTCCTCTGTAGTCATCATCCCTACGGTACCCACTACCAAATGCTCTTCTGCCACTGCCTATCCTGGAGTCATACTCTCGGTCATAGTCTCTGCTGCCTCGGTCATCATAGCGATCCCGGCCCCCATAGCGGTCCATATTTCGGCATGGGCCGTCTCGATAGCCATCCCGGTAACCATCACGATATCGATCTGAATCGTAACGATCTCGATACTTGTCTCCAAAGCTATCATCACCTCTCCTGGGTGGGTAGTCGTCAAAGCTGTCTGTGGTGGGACGGGCTCTCCAGTCTGTGTCTGTTTTGTCAGAATCTCAATTTCTATCTCTACCAAAAGAACGATCATCCCTGTCTTTATCCTGTGCTTGATCAGCAACATCCACTCGAATTCTCCTGTTACCTAGAGACTCTTCATTGAGACTCAGAGCACTGAGCAGAGAATCCAGATCCTCAAATTCCGCATGAAGCTTAGAGTTTTATATCTTGATCCACAGATAACAGAGAAGGATGGTCACACTGGGTGTGACTTGGGCATATATGACACCTCAAAGCCCATCTCCACAGCACATGGCCTACCCTTCACAGTAGTTTATTTTCCCAGTAAGACTGCCTCGCAGGAAACTAAATTTTTATTTGCAAGTGGTTATTAACTGGAGATAGTTTCTGGCGTAGGGATGGGTGTGTGTGTGTGTGCATTTCTCTTTTCAGCTCTAGGATCACATTTGTTGCAGACCCATGCAGGTCTCGTGCATTCTTGTCTTCATCTCTGTGAGTTCCTGTGTACATCTATCATTAGAGGGCCTTGTTTTCTTGGGATCCTGCATCCCGTTTGCCTCTTATGCTCTTTCTGCCTTTTCTTCTACAGGGTTCTCTGAACCCTGAGGGGAGGGATTTGATGAAGACATTCCATTTAGAGCTGAGTGTTCCAAGATCTCTCTCTGCATAACGTCTGGCCCTGGGTCTCTGTATTTGCTCCCATCTGCTGCAGGAGGAAGCTTCCCTGATGAGCTTCCATGTTCTCTCTCAGCTTCTATGTTTCATGTCTCCCCACTACAATCCCTCAAAACCTCTTTCCCTTTCTTGTAATCCTCATACCATACTCACCCTCATAAACATGTAAGTTACAACTTACATATGAGAGAATATATGTGGTATTTGTCCTACTAAGACAGAGACACTTGATGTAATATAAATCCAGAACCATCCATTTCTGGCAAATCCTTACAGTTTAATTTTTCTTTATTGCTTAATTAAATTCCATTGTGCATATATATGTATATATACATATATATCACATTTTCATCAACTCATCTGTTGATGGGCATCTAGGCTAATTCTTTTTCCTTGCTATTGTAAATAGTGCAGTAATAAGCAGAAATACGCAAGTACTTCTGTGGAAGGACAAAAAATAGAAACAACATATGGCCAGGCTCTACTACTCTGAAGAGTCTATGGTTTTTCTCTTTTGAAGAGCCACGGATTTCCATAGTGGCTGCACCCACTTACACTCCCACCAGCAATAAATCAAGGACCTTTCTCCTTCACATCCCTGCTAACACTTATTGTCACAGGTTTTCTTGACAAGAGCCATCCTACGTGGGTTAAGAGGGAAGCACAATGCAGTTTTAATTTGAATTTTCTTCATGGCTAAGGATGTTGAACGCTTTTAGAGATACTTATTAATTCTTCTTAATAACAGGGGAACTGCCTGTTTAGTTTGTTGGTCTATTTCTTGATTGACAAATTTTGTGTGTTTGTGTGTGTGTGTGTTTAGTTTTTGCAGCTCTTGATATATTCTAGATATTGACTTCCCATCTGATGTATACGTGACAAACACTTTCTCTTTTTTCTTTTTTATGGGTTGTTTATCTCCTCTGCAGGTAGTTTCTCTTTTAACTTACACCTCAGAGTCTGTGGGCTCCCAGCAGCCAGCACACAAATGCCTACTCCGTGGGTCTTACCATCGGAATCCTGATGTCTTTGCTCATGGAATCTCTCCTCCCTCTCTTCAGCTGGACCAGTAGCTCAGCCCGGTGTTTAGTTATGGATCTCTGCATCTGCCTCCATCAGAGGAAGTAGAGAAGTTCTCCTGAGAAAATTGCAGTCATATTGGGGGAGGGGGAGCAAGGGGAGGTGAGAAGAGAACGTGAGAGAATGGGATGGTGGAGTGTGTGGGGAACCAGAGAGGGAGAGCAAAGAAGTGGATATTCTGATAGAAATAGCCATTGTGGGTTTAGAGAGAAACCAGATACCAGGGAACACCCAAGAACCCACAGGATGAGCCAGCTAGGACTCCAAGCAGTAGTGGAGAGGGAGCCTAAACTGGCATTCCCCTATTATTATATGAATGACCACCCTAATTGCCATTATAGAACCTTCATCCGGCAGCTGATGAATTTAATTCTTAACTGATAGTTGTTCTTATTGTATATAGTTTTACTATGTTAGTTTAAACCTTCCTTTTTATTTAGACAAAAATGGGAAAATTTTGTGTGATATTTTGATTGTATTCTGACAATAAAGTTTGTTTTGAGTCAGAGGGTGGAGCTAGCCACTAGCTGACCAAAATTAACCATAGAGGTTTTGGAGGACTGAGGACAGAGGAGACAGAAAGCCATAAGGCAGGACATCTTGTTTGAGACAGGGTCTCTTATAGTTTGTGACTATGTTTTCCAGGTGGGCTGGCCTGTGAGCTTCTGGGAATTCCTCTGACTTCACCTCCCAGTTCACCATAGAAGCACTGGAATTACAACAGATGTGTAATCTTTATCTATATCTAGTTTTATGTGGGGTCTGGGAATCCAAATTCATGTCCTTATACTTGAATGGAAAGTATTTTATCCACCAAGCTATCTTCCTGCTTCTGTTTTATATGGTTTATTTTTAAAAGTTTTATTTATATGTATGTGTGTATGAGGTGTGTGTGAACATGTATGTGGATGCCCATGGTGGTCAGAAGAGGTGGTAAGTCCCCTCGAGCTGGAGTCACAGACATTTGTGGGCCTCCTGACATGGGTACTGCAACTCAAACTCGTTTTCGTTGAAATCACATCTTCTACAAGAGCAACACGTGTGTGCTCTTATCATTCATCCACCTCCCCAGTCACTCTGCTCTGCATTTTTGACATCTTGATTATCGTATATTGTGAATTGGTTCTTCTCTGGTCATATGTACCTACAGTTCCAAAGGCCTCTTGTGTCTGGAGTTTTATTTTTTTTCTCTAGATTTGGAAAATTCTCAGGTACCATTTTGTTCAACAAATTGTCTAAGACTTTAGACTTTATTTTATATTGATTTTACACCCTGTGGATTCTTTCATTTGGTTTCTTGAACATATTTTCAAGTTCTTAGAAGTTTTACTTTGTTAATTTTCTTTCTTTATGTATGTCTGTAAGATTGTTTTGACCTTGACTCCATCCCCAAAATTTGTTCTCTGTCTTGTGTGTTGATGTTTGCAGATATGTGTGTGTTTAATTTTCTTGATTGATTATTTCATTTTCTAATGTCTGTTTAGTTATTTTTCTTTTTAAATTTTAATTTATTTTACATTTAAATATTTCTTATTTACTGAAAATTTTATATCCCCCCCTTTGAGACCGAGTTTCTTTGTATAACAGCCCTGACTGTCCTAGAACTCACTCCGCAGAGAAGTCAGAGACCTACCTACCTCTGCCTCCTGAATGTTGGGATTAAAGTTGTGTACCACCACCACCTGGCTTGTAAAAATATTTTTTAAATATATTTAATTGAGTTGGACATAATAGAGTCACCAATACCACCAGTAATTCCAGTACTTGTGGAGTAGGGCATGAGGATCTTAGAATCAAGACCATTTGGACAACATAGCAAGCTGCTGATTAAGAAAGGATACTGTGTCTGCACTGAGCATGTGAAGACTTGATCTTCTAACTTTTCTCCACAGTATAACAGCTCTTCAGGGGTTGGAAATGTAGTTTATTGGGAGAGTGTTTCTCTCAGTGAGTCCCCACCATTGTTCTCCAGGCTCAGTTCCCCCCTCCAAAAAAGACAAAATCACAAAAGGACCAAACAACAAAAATGAAACCAGTATGAGGTCCCCTGTTTCCTCAAGGTCGGGCTACCAGCCCAGGAGGACAAAGGGGCAGAAGTGGTGACAGAGAGCTTTGTATGCCTTATGAACATGGTGGAAATAGCTTTCGGGGACACAGCTTTAGTGAGGCAGATCAACTTTGATCCAGAGTATAGGGGGTATATAGGATTGGGGACAGTAGCTGGGGAATTGCCTGATGCGAATTAAATGGCACACTCCTATAATATATCTAGATTAGTAGCAACATGGCCTTATCAAAATAGCTAGAGCATGTGACCCATATGGTAATTAGGAGAAGAACATTTGCAGGAAATTGTGTCAAGGGTCATCTCTGAGATAAGTCAGTGACCCAGGCCTAGAGATATTCTCCAAATAAGGTTAGGCAGAAAGCAGGAAGCTCTTACTGAGGGAGGAAGTCTTCCAGATTGTGCCAAACCACGGTAGATTACAACCTGTGGCCTCCAGGCCTCTCAACAAACAAGGAACTAACAACTATTTCTACAGCATCTGCATTATGTTTGGTGTCTTAAGTAACCTAGCAACAATTTAAAGTATATGGGAGGATGTGAACACCTGCCCATGAAGGACTTGGTTTTTCAAGCATTTTTTTTTTCTTTGTATCAAAGGAGGCCTTAAAACCAGTCTCCCAGAATGCTGAGTAACAACTGTTAAGACACACACACACACACACACACACACACACACACACACACACACACTCACTCACTACATTTTGACGAGTGCTTCCCTTTTGACAGGCACTATCCTGAGACTAGATGTATGTTAGAAAAGGAAGGTCACAAAGTTCTTAGAACTCAGTAGCAGAGACAAGAAAACATGTAAGTAAATGCCAAGTTACCCACGGTGAGAAAAAGGATGAACGTGAGAGATGAGACAGGGACTAGATTTCTGCTCCTTAGGAGCAAAAATACCTTAACAAGGATGAAAGAAACACTGCTCTGCTTATTTTTTTGAGACAAGGTCTCATGTAGCCCAGGCTGGCCTTAAACTTGATAAATAGCTAAGGATCCTCAATTACTGATCTTATCACCTTTACCTCTTAAGCCCTGTTGGTTATAGACATGTGCCATCATGCCTGGCTAAGAGTTACTTTTAACACCATTTCCACATACACAAAATCTTGAGCTCTGCAGAAGCTTGGGATGAGGTACATCTTTATTCTAATAAGGAACTGGGAGTGATCCCAGCTCTGAGGCCAGTGCATGTTAGATCAGGCTGAGTTCTCCATGCCATGGCTTACTTCCTTGTTTGTATGCTTCACCTACAAAATTACTTCATTTTCATATTCTGTAACAAATTTTAACATTTGATGACTATTAGGCTTTAAAATGAGAATGAAAGTAGCTATTATGTTTTCAGATTGGCAGGGCTTGGAAAGTAATGAAATGGCATCCAAGTAAAGAGCAGTCCTTATTTTTAAACCCAAAGGCTGTCAGTCATGTGACCCATACAATTTGTCATTATGATGACACATACATAGTGTATAAAATATTAATCCTGCCTAGCATTTAATTCATTTCAATCATATTTGTCTGGGATGGTATAATAAATTAACGAGAAGTCTGCCAACAACTACCTATTAACTATCCTTCATTTTTTATGTACTCATAAAACTAGACAACTGTCTATAAATCAGCAAAGCTACTCACATATTATGTCTGCCACCAACAAAAGCAATGCCACTATAACAGTTGCTGGGTGCTTTTTATGTACAGATTTTAAAGCATACAAATTTTCTCAATAAATAAGTTATTTTATTTAAAAAAAAATCCCAGGATTGATTTTTAAAGTTATTTATTTCGTCTCCTGGCAGGGTGGAATTGATAGGAAATCATGAATAGAATTGTGTGGTGTCCTGTTAAATTTGAAACTATACACACCACTGTTATACACAGGAAATGGGATACATTTCCTGTCTTCCCTTCCTACTGTATGCATACCCAAATGTACCAAATATATAAAAATTAATGTGACCCTTCTTAGACTTTTTTTCTTTTTGGTGTTTGGGTTTTATAATATAGCATTTTGTAAATAGGAGCAGATATCTAATAAAATGAATTACCCTACTGCCATAGTACCTAGATGGAGAAGGTGCATCACAGGGAGCTATCTATGCCTTTGAGGGTTATATCTAGTCCTGGTCCTTCCTTTTTTCTCTGCTTCTTGACTGTAATAACAGATGTGCGTGTTTCACCAGGCCTCCATGGTCTGAGGCTTCTGTCTAGGTCTCCATCCCCCAAGTCCCCAACTTTGAAAGCAAGCAGCTGAGCAGTGGATGAAGGCGTCAAAGAATAACAGCTTGTGCAAACCCCTAAGGGGTTGTGGCTGATGAAAAGAGAAGTAAGAAATAAAGCAGAAACAGGGTTTTCACAAAGGAGAAAGCAACAGTCCCTCACCACTCGGGGGACAATGACAGGTTTGCCCTGGAGGCTGCTTTCTTCAGGACTGGGATCCTCGAGGAGGTGGGAGCCAGAGGTACTTGGCCCTCATGGCTCTTGTGTCTCATCATAGACATTTGCTTTGTGCTATTCTCAAACTGTTGGGGACATTCTTCAAATGTTATATTCCCATATACACACTTGCAGTTCAAATATGGACAATATTCTTAGATGCATATGTTAGGTGCTGGGTCCCCAGCTGCAGTGCTATTTTTGGAGAAAGTGGTGGTATTAAGGGGCAGGGCCTTGCAGGAGGAGGGACATCACCAGAGGCTCATGCTTTTGAAAGCTACAAATGGTCCCTAGCCTTTTTCTTCTCATTGCTTCCTGGCTGCTATGATGGATGCTCTCCCCACCATCATGGTCTGACACCTCTAAATTTATAAGCTAAAATAAATGATTCCTTTGTTAAGCTTTTGTCTTAGGCATTTTGTCACAGCAGTGACTTTTTTTACTGACACAATGGTACTTATTCCTTCATCAGTGAAATGAGGCTCTTAGAACTATGACTATTTTAAAAAATTGCTATACATGGTAAATGCAATTATTAGATTATTATATTTCACATAGACATACCTGTATGTGAATTAATGTGTCCTGGGATGTTCACGTTAGTTTAAATCTGTAGGAACCTCATGTGAATATTTTTTGTCAACTCATGAAGACTATGGAAAACTGTCTTTTAGACACCATGCACTTTTCAGTTACACATAGTGTATTTGGCATTGGTACAGAGACACTGTTGACATGCTCCAAAATTCCTTATCCTCTGCGCAGTGGAAGGTATCATCTTCTTTAAAAATGAAATATGGGGCGGGAGTGGGAGTCAGATGATATGACATATAATAACTTAAGTTGCTCATAAGTTTGGTTTGTTGTGTGTGTCTGTTTCCCAGGAAACATGTTTTGCAGTTCAAATCAGAGTGTGGAAAAGCCAGAGAGCTGCCACTGATTTTGTTAGTGTTTCGAGTGTGAAAAGATCTCACCTATATGCCACCAAGAGAGCCATATTAGGTTTATTAAAGAGGGGGAGGGGTGAAAAGAGGGGAGACAGAAACAGAGTAGGGGGCAGAGAAGAAGAGGAAAAGAGAAAGTCTTCCACGTGGTTAGAGATTTTAAAGGGTAGGCATGCGCTTACGGCAGAGGCTTTGGAGCCGAGCCCCTGCAGGTGAAGGCGTGACTATAGTAACAACTTAACAGATTTAGATCTCAATGTGGGACCAAGTAGCCTTTTACTCCACATGGTACATGTGGTACAGCCTTTATCTTCAGTGGACATCAATGTCTTCATGTCAAAGATTGGAGGACAGTAGGTTCTACTTTATAGTCTGTGTAAAATGCTATTTCCTGTGCTAAGAACAAAAATTGTCTCATCCTAGTGGCATGAGTTCCTAGAATAGACATATTCATAGATTCTAAAAGTAGACTAGTGGATGCCATGGGCTGAGAATGAGAATAGCATTTCTGTTTGGAATAGGTATTAGTCATGACCATAAAATTATGAATGTAGTTAATTTCATTGAATTGAATACTTGAAAATTATAAGATTTATGTCACGTATATTTTTATCATAGAGAATGAATTTACCTATACACATACAACTGCGTCCTAGACAGAGCTTTGGAAGCCAGTGATGTTTTTCCAAACTCTATAGTTTAGTCTCATGAGTTATTTGGTATTCAAAAGAAACTTGTGATTTATGGATAAAGGCTGAGACATCTCCCTCCATTTTTTGGTTGATGTTATGTCTACTTTCTTAAACTCCTAATGGTACATCTCTGCTCAAAACCTTCTGGTTACTTCCCATGTCTCACAAGGGGATCCAAAGTTCCTGCTTCTGTACAAGTATCTGAACTGATGCTTTTAAGATGTTTCCATGAGGGCTGGAGAGATGGCTCAGCTGCTAAAGGCTAGGCTCACAACCCCAACTGTTACCACAGATGTCTGAAGACCTTGTAACAATCCTCACTCTACTTCATGGCAGAGCTCAAGAGTCCTACTCAGTTTCAGCAAACTTAGTTTGAATTTTTATTGTATTTGTCTTTTTCTCTCTCCCCTTTCCCTCCTCCCCCATTTGATATGGTCTCCCTAAATTAACCTGGAACTTCTAATCCCCTGCCTCAGCCTCTGCAATACAGAGAGTGCAGGGATGTGCCAACATGCTTGGTTAAGGGTTCACAGCTTGACAGTCTCCTGCTGATGTTCACACTCCCAGTTAACAGAAATCATTTTATATTCTTTGTTGCTGTGTGCCCTGTTTGTAATTCCCTCTGTCTTGATAGAGGCATTCCTTGGGTTATAATAGTTGATGGTTGTAATGAGGTTCTGACCTGCTCACTTGCAGTTTCACTTAGCCTCATATAGTCACACACAGGCTTATATTATTTTTATGCTGACTACCTAGGGCCCAGGCATATTGCTAGCTAGCTCTTGCTCTTAAACTAACCCATTTTGTTCAGCCATGCAGCTTGATACCTTTTCTCAGAGCAGCTTGTGTCTCCACCACATCCCTGTGGTGTCTGTCCCTGGCATCTGTGTCTGTTCTTCCTGTTCTCAGAGTTTTCCCAGTCTGGTAACTCCATCCACACTTCCTGTCTGCCTTCAGCCAATAAGCATTTTTATTAAACTAGTAGGAGGAACAAATATTTACAAGGTACCGTAATCCCACTACAGTTGATAACTAAAGGAAACCAGATTTATATTTATGGTTGTGAGCCTAGCCTTTAACGGCTGAGCCATCTCTCCAGCCCGGGAATCAGATTTATAAATGAGAAGGAAAAATACTTTTAAAATATCCTTCTTGTAGTACTCACAAAGGAGTCCAGCAGCATAGGAAGTCTAGCTAAGGAAATAATCTGTTCTTTTTCCTCTTTACTCTTTGTATCAGTATTAGCTTTCTCATCACTGTGACAGTGTCTGTCACTAGCCACTTAGAAAGGTTTGTTTACCTAACAGTCTATTATGGCAGAGAACATGGGTGAAACAGCTTACGTCGTGGTGCCTATGAGAGTAGGAGGAGGAACGCGGAGGGAGAGATTCTACAGAGGGGTCTTTCTTTCCCCATATTCATTCCAACCAGCCCCTCAGCCTGGGAGATACTACTGCCTACTTTATTGCCCTTTATCCTTTCTGAAGCATCCTTCACAGATGTACTCATGGGTGTACTTTGCTAGTCCCCAAAGCACTTCTCAGTCTGATCAAGTGTACAACTAAGATTCACCACCACTCCACCTCTCCTCAGCCTAGAGAGTTCAGCCACGGGATACTTAGCAACAGTTTCCATGACACTAAGAAGTGCATCCATTTAGTTGAGCTCTGTATGTAGACTACTAAGCTGACTTCTCTTATTTCTCCCCAAATGCCATATTAGGACTCCTATTCCAAGGGTAAGAAATCTAAGGCCCATACAACTTACTTCCTCAAAGTCCTGTAGCTGGCATGGGAATTTAAAGCCGGTACCATCTGGGTAGAGGTCGCACAATAATTAACTATCACCCTCAGCAACTTCAATTAGATTTTCATATTCCTGGCCTCCTTATTGCCATATAAAGACATTCAGTAAAATAAAACATTATCATTAGTTGAACCCCTGGTTTCTCAATCTTCCAATGACAAAGGAATAAATGTAGTATTTAAAATCTGATCTAGTACTGGCAGGCACCCCAAAAATGCTACGGTTATTACTGAGGGAAGCAGCCACCTGAGACTGTACCTTCCTAATCACTTCTTAAGGGAACTTAATGAACCTAATTGGAAACATCTACTTGGTTCCCAATAGGATTATGTCATAGAAACCAGAGTGAGAAAGGTATTAAAATCAATAAATGAGGGAGTGGAGTTGAAAATGGAGAGCCCAGGCCGGACAGAACCCCAGTGTTGGAGGAGGAACGTCTTAGGGCATTTGGGCAAGAGATGAGTAAGAGTGTCAGGTTCACAGAACACATTCTCCCCCTTAAATAGTTGATAAACCAAATCACAGATGTTTATAAAATTGTCAGCAAACAGTGTGTGGGGCTGGTGTGCTCAAGGGCCCTACTGCAGCAGATATCAGGCCCTGCTAAGAATTTAGAGTGTGTGCACTGTGATCAAGATAGTACCGGAGCCTTTGCTTAGTCATTCATTCGTCACTCATAGAGATGGGCTCAGTTTGAAGAGTGAGAATGACCCTTCTCTTCCTCCCCCCCCTGCTTTTTCTTCTCTCCCAGCAAGAGTATACTGTGGCTGGATATGAGAGCTACAGTCATCTAGTGGGCAGATACCTGGGATGGGAAAGTCTGCTATAACATTAGAACGTGGACACTTAGAAAGAGAGTTTAACACAAAAAGGTGGAATAGGACCATACCATGTAAAATGATTTCTGCTGGGCACAAAGAAGAGTGCTCAGCATGAACACTGTGTGTGTTGGGGTGGAGGGGTTGGGAGGAGATGAGACACACAACAGAAACTTTGTCCTTGATCCTTCATAGGTGACTATAACAGTGTTATGGTTCCCCTTTATTTACAGTTTCTCTTTCCCTTTTAATTTTCTGTGGTTAACAACTGAAAGTCTGAAATTTTAAATGGAAAATTCCAGAAAAAAACAGTTCATAAACTTTCAGTTGTGTGCTCTTCTGGAATCTCACTCCTTGACACCTGGTATATGAATCATACTATAGCTGCCTGTTTGTCAGCCCTATGACTTATCAGATATATTGTGTATCTCCTGTTTGTGTTCAAGAAATCTTTAGTTGAAGCTGTCGAGGTCCTCAGATGGTAAAGGTGCTGACAAGTCAAAATTTAGAACCCACATGGAAGAGAAGCTAATACATATGTGTGTAAGCACACACACACACACACACACTATTACACACACACATTGTGCATAAATAAATGTATAGTTAAAAAAAGAAATTTTTATTTTATAAATGGCCGCAAAGCGGAAGTGTTGAGATGCAAAGAAGGCTGAAGGCATACCTCACAGAAGAGCAGGTTACCCTGGCCACACTGCAGGGGCACAGGAAAAACCAGTCTATCTGGAGCTGGCTACTTATCCCCTGGGTTAAGGTATCCACTGTGATTCTTGGAAGCATCCACTGAGGATAAGGAGTGAGGCTATACTCCTTCAGTCATCTCTAGTCATGTAGATGTTGTTCACCATGGACCCTCCTCTTGGTAGGCCTCCACTGAGCATCAGAGTTGTGTCTTTGTCTTCTTTGTCTTCCTACCTCCCCCAGCATCCTTTTACTGACCAGGTCTTTTCATCTTTTGGTTCCAGCTCTGGTCCTCAACAATACTTCTGCTCAAGAGAGAAATATTACCAGGATGGTGGCATTGAGTGTGTCACATTGCAGAAGGTGGGAAGGTGATTCAGAGTACAGACTGTGGCTGTCAGGGAGGGGAAGGTGAGGCTGGCTGTAAATCCATTATGTACATCACATTTATGTACATACATATGTGTTCTGGGCATCTGTGTGTCATGGAGGAAGTGTAGAGGTCAGAGGAAAGCTTGGAGGAGTTAGATCTCTGCTTCTACTCTATATGTCTGGGGACTGAACTCAGATCATGAGGTTTGACAGCCATCTTGACAGCCCTCCATCCCCTTTTAAAGGTGTGGTTTGTGAGAACTTAATAGCTCTGGAAAGAAAAAAACAAGTTGAAGGAGGAGAGGGCTTAAAATACTAAGTTTCCAGGAGGCATAGTGATACCTCGGTTGCCTAGGTTACTCCCATGATAAGGGTACACATTATAATGGAATTACAATGGGATGTCTTCTTTCTCATAAAATTTTGGCTGATTATTATTATTGGTTGTGTGTGTACTTCACAGCACATGTATGAAGGGTAGAGGATAATTGTAGGTTCAGTTCTCACCTCCTGCCTTTGTGTGGATTCCTGGGGTTGAAGTGAAGTCATCAAGCTCTGTGGCCAACACTCTATCCCTGGGCCATCTCACTGGTTCCTGTGTTACCATCTTCATTTTTCATTTTTCTAAGTTTAAGCTCCTTATTCACTGGCGTGCCCTTTGCTCTTATTATTGTGTGTGGACAATGCTGTGATTATGGTTGGTTAGTTAATTAAAAATGAGTTGTGATTAAAATGATTTTAGAGTAATTTGAAAGTGGATTGAAGGGAACAAAATCAACTGAGAACAATACAGTGAGAAAGGCCTTTGAGCTAATCAAGTCATCTCTGCATAAAGAAACGTTTCATCTTAACAGTGGAAACTATATGGTGATTTTAGTGCCAGGTATGGTTCGTACTAGAGATTGATAAGTTTATCAATCATGATCATCTATATAGCAATATGTGTTTATTTAAGCTCCTTTATAAAACAAGTTCTGGTCTTCACTTGCAAAGCATGCAGTGACTAATACTAAGTCACTTATATTAGTGACTTATATATAGTCACAAATATATATTAGTCACTAATATATATATATAAATTAGTGACTATGTTAAGATTCTTGTCAAAGATGTAATTTAGGCCAATACCAAGATGAGTAGGTTTTTCAAAGAGACTGCAGGAGACACTCCTCATACATGGAACAGTAGTTCTGATAAAATGACTGGCATACTTAAGCAACCAGGAGATGATCTAAATCAAAGAGGTTCAGTAGAAATCCCAAGAAATGTTTGAGTGGTTTTCATAAGTACCAAAAACACAAACTGTAGCTATTCTGATTTCTGTGGCACTTTTAACAGTGGGGCTAGCCACGTAAAGCCACACTTCTCAGCCTCAACCTCAGCTACAAAGAGTCTAGACTTGGTGTCTAGCCATCACCCCCACTCTTACACCTCTCTAAGGTTTTGACTTATTGGTCTGGGATGCAGCCTGGACCTTAGTATCTTTCAAGTAATGGGAAGCCGCAGCCAAGGCCGTGGCCTTTAAATGTGTGTAGCTTTGTAGGTTGGCACAACCCCATGGCCTCTCATAATTTCCTTTTAAGTGCAATAATTCCATTTTAGGTGGCCAGTGAATGGTAATAGCTCTTCTGAAAGCACATACCGAAACCTGGGCTTTCTTGGATGAATGAAATGAGAATTTCTGAGTGGACTTTTAGCATAAATACTTTTCCGTTTATTTTGGTAGTTTTAATATCCAGCCAGAGTTGCAAGCTCTTGCTTTGTAGGTATTTAAACCCTGACACATGATAGTATTTCCATATTAGATGTGTCAGTCTATGTGTGATTGTCAGAAACACGATACCATAAATCAGACAGAATGAAGGGATTTACCTTGATTCACAGCTCTGTAAGTTTGGGCCAAGGGGTCACATGCGATGATGGTCTTCAGCTGCGGAATCCTGAAGTGTGTAGGACATACATGGCATGACATGGCATGCTTATGTACATGTCTCCTCTGGTCTCTCTCCTCCATATTAAGCCACTCATATTTGCCTATGGTGGCTCCTTACAAGATCCTAATTATTTCCCACACGTCTTACCGCTAAGCATCATTGACAGATGAGGCTTCCAATCTCTTAATTCCTGTAGTAGTCATCTTGGTGTTACTCTAAGAAAATCTCTGAGCTAATCAATTTTGGAAAAAGTGTTTATTTTGACTTTTGGTTTCAGACTGGTATCTGAGCCTGTGGAGAGGTAGCTCACCATGACAGCAATGCACAGTAGAGGAAGCGCCTCAATCTTGGGGCAGCTAGAAAGCATGGCTGGAGGGAAAGCCTCCTCTGAGGACACATCCTTAAGACCTTACAGCCTCATACGAGGCCCCACCTCTTGAAGATCTGACTTCCCAAGATCACTGAGTTGGGGGTCTTGCTATTTATAAATGGGTCTCTGGGAGTGATTCAAGATGCAGCTTGCCAGCACGTCATTACTGGGGTTAGCCTTGAAATTGCAGGAGGCATACTCAGACTCTAGCTAAAGCACAGTGGTTGGTAACTGAAGAAGCAACTTAAGCTATCATTTAAGTTCTACTCAAGTTAGAACACGAGCTGTATCTTGCTTAATGTTGCTTATACCTACTAAATATCAAGTTAAAACGCATGACTATTGGTGACATACTTAAAGCTTTAGAAAACCAAATATCTGGAGGTCATTGGTGCCCCTTAGTCACAGTAATGCCCCAGAAAATCGGTTGTCTCTTGTATCTCTACTGAGGTAGTAAAGCCCAGCTCTGTGCAAATGCTGTATGACAATGTGAGAAGAACACAGAGATGAGGCGGTGACCCCACCATATAATCTTCCCTTGTCCAGACCACTCAAGCATCCATGTTTGTTTTTGTTGAAAAACCTCGCTACCTAGCTCAGTCTGTTTTCAAACTCTCAATCCTCCTGCTCAGTTTCCTGAGTCCTGAGATTACAGGCATGCTTCACTAGGACCCAGCTTGTAGTTTTTACTTTGTTATTCCTTTTGGAATGCTTTTACTTTAAAACAATCATTTATTCTATTTCATGTATTCATAGGTATGTACACCATGCATATGTATGAGCCCAGGGACATCAGAAAAGGGCACTGGATCCTCCGGAACTGGGAGTCACAAGCAGGTGTGAGCCATCATGCGAGTGTTAGGAACTGGTCCTAACTTGATCCTCTGCAAAAGCGGTAAGCATTCTTGTTAAGCCATCTCTCTAGTTCCCAGAATGCCTTTTAGAAACACAATGTGCCCTTTAGTTTTAGAAAGCTGTAGAAGTAGAATTTCTCCCAAGGTTGTTTATGATGCATTTGTTTAACTCTGTGAAGCTATGTTACTGTGCCTATCTAGAACACCTGATGGTCTATTAAAGAGCTAAACAGCCAATATTGAGGTAGGAGAAATAGGTGGGACTGTCCGGCAGAGATAGAGGGAGAAATCTGTGAGGAGTGGAAGAGGAGGAAGTAGCCAAAGAAGGAGGACTCTAGGGGCCAGCCACTTAGCTACACAGTCAGCCATAGAATAAGAAACAAAGAAATACAGGAACAGAAAAGTCTCTGTATGTGATGTATTTGGTAGGTGGGTGGCACTCCCCCCCCAAAAAACGAGCAAAACAAACAGCAACAGTCATTTCTGGCTATACACCACATGGAGGTTAGTCTAGGCTATATGAGACCCCGGCTCAAAAAATAAAACCAAAGCTACAAAAGTGAGGCAAGGAGATAGACAGACATCTCTTTTTCTTGAACCCATGGAAAGCTACATTTTCTAAGTCCATCTCCATCACTTCAGAGCTACTTTACCCAGCTGTAAAAGAGATGAACACAGCATTGTTCCAAGAGGCACTGTGATAATTTCCAGATTTGATGCTTAGGATGCCTCTTTCTTCACACCCAATCAACAGAAAGGAGGCAGGAGTGACATGCATTCTCACTCATGCAGAAAGAACAGAAACTGTTTTAGAAGCAGCTTTAAAAAATTAGAGGCACCGGCAAAGATGCAAAGAGATTTTGTGGAAGGAAAGAAGCCACATCTCCATTTATTTTTGACCTAATAAAATGCCCCCAGACTCAGTCTCTCAAGGCTTTTTGTGAGTATGGCTCCCTGAATGTTGATGAATAAGGTGATGTGATGAGACACTACATTCTATAAATTACAAGTATTCTCAGGGCTTATCAATCCCCTTCTGTACTTTGGTGTCCCCCATCCACCAATCAGCAGCTCTGTTTATGGTGGGAGTTGAAGAGCTAATGTTTTAAACAATCACTCATTGTGATATTTTGTAAGAATATCAGCCCTCAGACCCCACTGTTTGTGAAAAATAATTATTTTTGGTAAGCCTGCTTAATGTTCACTTCCACGGCTGACACTACCTAGACCATGCATTTTGGGGAAAACACCCTGATTTTCTTTCAGATTTTTATTTTATGTGCACAAATGCTTGCCTACATGTATGTATATGCACTATATGTGTGCCTGTTGCCTGAGGAGTCATAGGTGACTGAGTCATTGTGTTGATGCTGAGAATTGAACCTAGGTCCTCAGCAAGAGCTCTTAACCTCTGAGCCATCTCACCAGACTTAGAGACATCTTAAAAATTTATCTTTCTAATTTTTACTATGGGGAAGTATCTCTCCCCCCAAGTTCTTGTCAATGTTACCTACCACAAGTGAAGCTGTGAGGAGCAGCAGACATGGGCTGTATGAAAAGTGTACCCACACAAATTTGCTCCTTTATTCAGCACTTTATAAAATGTGTTCTGTAGACTGCAGATGTAGTTCAGTGGTAGACTGCTTTTTGGAGGCTCTGAATTCAACTCCCAGCACAGGAAGGCTTTATGTTATGAGCTTGCCCACTTACATGCTATGGAAAGAATTCTAAGCACAAGATACACCAGAAGCCAAGACAGGCAGACTTTGAGTGCCTTACTTTCCATAACTCTCAAAAGGAGAACAATCATTTTTTTAAAGGAAATTTACCATTCCTGAATTTAGTTATTTTATTTACTCTCTCCACATTTCTTTTTAAAAAATTATTGTTTGATTTTTTTTATGTGTATGACTATTTTGCTTGCTTGCATGTCAATGCAACACTTGTATGCCTGAGACCCACAGACACCAGAAGAGGTTTCTGGAATTGGAGTTATAAATGGCTACGAATTGCCACTGGGTGCTGGGAATAGAACCTGGGTCCTCTGGAAGAGAAGCCAGTGTGCTGTAAATGATTCTGGCCCAGACTTTCCTGGCCTAGCCTCAAGGTTTGGCCCTGCAGACCCGCAAGTTCGAAGTCCCACAGAGTCACAGAATCACTCAAACACTTTTATTATTTTTACGCTGATTGACCTACAGCTCAGACATATAACTTGCTAACTCTTTTATCTTAACTCATCTTGTTCAGCCGTGTGGCTCGGTCAGTACCTTTTCTCAGAGCAGCATTTCCTCTGCATCTCCTGGCAGCTCTGGTGACTCTGGCATCTGTGTCTGGCATCTGTCTCTTCTCTGAGATGTTTTTGAGTTTTTTAGCCTGCTAGCCCTGCCCACACTTTTTGTTTGTCTTTGGCCAATTAGCTTTTATTAAACCTATAGGCGGGACAAATATTTTCATTATCGGTATAATTTCACATATATCCACACCAGTGCTTTTAACTGCTGAGCCATATCTCAAGCCCAAAGTGTTTGCAATAACTTTGGGGGGAGAGTGATAGGATGTTATGGATCCAAAACAGTCCCACCCCCCAGGTGATGGAAGTTTAGATGACTGCCATTGTGCCTGATTCACCCTCTGTATTAATTTGTAATGAAATCAAGCTATGAGTTCATGGAGTCACAATTTAGTATGGTGATAAAACTTTATGTCTGCAGGGCTTCCAGACTCAGCAGTTAAAAATACAGGACACTGAATTTCACTTGGAGTTCAAGTAAGTAATAAAATATAAGTATGTAGCATGTGGTGTCTGACAACCTTGATGGAGGCTAGATATTGGGATGGTGATGATGTATGGTGTTTCTCTGTGGAGAATGGGAACTTTTGTTTCTTGCTTACACACACACACACACACACACACAATTTGATCTTGTGCTTTGTCTGGTCCAACTGACAATCATTGGCTGAATAGGTGGAATACAGTATGGACAGTCAACACTAAGTGATGATCAATGTAAGATCCTGGCTTCCTTTGATTAACTTACTCCATCTTTCTTACTGCCAAAATAGTAGTTTTCAATGCAGGCTAAATCCCCTACCTTCTCAAAGGACATATAGCAATACCGGGACATAATTTTGGCTGTTAAAGCAAGCAGGTCTATTATTGGCATCTAGTTGGTTGAGGCCATGGATGCTGCTAAACGTCCTGTGATGAACAGGGGAGCTCCTTATAACAGTGTTGTGTCTGGTCCAAATGTCCACAGAGCTAAGGCGGAGAAGCCCTGGTCTAGAGTAGAGTGCATAGAATTTAGCCACGAATCTATCAAATTATTCCAGGACTGTTTTTATCTCATTCTTCAAGGTATCAAATAAAGAGGTGGGGTTGGGGGGTGGGAGCAGGAGAGAGAGAGAGAGCATATCCTACCCTTTACAAGAACTAGTGGATGAAATTTGATATATTCCTCCAATCTCTTACAAAGGAAGTGTAGAAAAAGTGCCAGCCCCAATAGCTGAGATTCTGACTGCAGCATGGCCTAGATATGAAGTTTGTCTGGAACTATAAAATCCAGGTGATCATATCATGTAGCCCTCCCTTCCTTTAGCACTGGAGTCAGCTGGGACTCATTTATAAATACTGGCTGGAGAAGACAGTATGTACCTGTCATTTTTTTCCTAGTACCAGGACTGCTCTAGTGCTTGTACAAGAAGAAAGATGACTGCTAAATAAAATACTCACAATAAATTAAACAATATTTTGTTTTTATTATACTCACCTCAAATTGTCTATAAAAATTTTACACATAAACACACACATATATTTAAAGATCTCATTAATTTTCATGATACCTATGGAGGCAAAGAGGGAGTGGATTTACAGCATCCTTATTTTGAGAGGCAAGAATTAAACCTGGAGTAACATACTGATTACTTGAAAAGCCAGGAATGAAGTGGTGGTTTTGATAGGGGTACCATATTTATTATCCTGGGCAGCACTCTGTGGACGCCATCTATTCATCTGACCCTTGTTAGTGAAGTGTCTCAGTTGCTTTTCTGTGGCCATGACAAAACACCATGCCCAAGGCAGCATATAAAAGAAAGCATTTAACGGAGGGCTTACATGAAAGGGTTGGAGTACATAACCACAGTGGCAGGATCATGGCAGCAGGCAGGCTGGGCAGCACCTGAGACCTTACTGATTCACAAACCAGAAGCAGAGAGGGAGAAGTAGAGGGAGAGGGGGCAGAGCTAACTGAGAATATCATGGGCTTACCCCAGTGACATGCCTCCTACAATGAGATCACACTTCCTAATCCTTCTCAAACAGTACCGCTGAGGACCAGTTCAAACACAGGAGTCCGTGGGGACCATTCTCATTCAGTCACACCAGTCATAAATTTTCCAGTTTGAAAAAAATCCCTTTAAAATACACATGTGAGACTGAAAAGGTTGTTAATTAGAGATGGATAACATAACAAAGACATTTCCATTCTTTGTATTTACCCTTTTTTTTTGCCAAATTGCAGCACAGAGAAATAAAAATAGAAAAGAGAATAATAAGTTATGGTTCAGCAACTATTTTCTAAGGGCTGTTTGATGTCAATTCATTTTCTAGGTACCCAAAAAGATCAGAGATTAATATATATCCATCATGTGGCATTTAATATGTAGGGAAACATGTTTTGTGTACAAGGAGAAATTGGGCAGAATTCTTCATCTACCCATGTGTGATTAACTAACCTCAGCTTTTGTTGACTAATAGAAGCCAAGGAATAGTGGAGCCAGGAATCTTAGTCGGAGGCACAGGAATGAACTCAGAGGGCAGATTTTTCACATATCTACTCCTTAGGGCAAATAGTTGGTAGGAGCCTTGTCATAGGCAGCTGGCTCCCCACCCACAACACTGATTTTGAACCCAGGTTGTAGGTTGGTCAATGTATTTAAAGGGATGAGGAGGCTGTTAAACCTCACTTCTGAAGCTGCTCAGGCTGTCTGGCTCTGAATTCTTCCAGAGAGACACATTTCCGTGGTTCTTTGAGTCTGGAGCATGGTGTGAAGTTTGACTACTGTCTAGTAAATGGTGGCTGCTACTTATAGGTCAGTGAGATAAAACTATTTTCTATTTAGATAATCTTTAGAAATAACCAACTTTGAAGGAGTCACTTTGGCAAGTGAAGTATGTCTCAGCACTTGTTCTTGGTATTATTTAGCACGACAGACTTTAACTTCATGGTGATTCATTTTTGTTAGCTGTTCTAACATTACCTATGCTAGTCTATGTAGTTGAGAAACCTAAAAAAGTAATTAATATGTTTCTGATCATGACTTTAATAAGAAATGGTGTTAGGATTTTTATGTTGTTATTTCTTAAGGAGATTTGTGTATGTTTGTTTGCCTGCCTGAACGCATGCATGTCCACCTCTTGCAGGGCTGGTGCTCTCTGCAGCCAGAAGAGGGCATCAGATCTCTGGGAGCTGGAATTACAGATGGCTGTCAGTTGCAAGGTGGGGTGCTGGAAACTGAACTAGGGTTCTTTTCAGGAACTCTCAACTGCTGAGCTGTTTTTCCAGGCTCCTGTTAAGTAAGGTTCTTCACCACTCAGTGACTAGAGAGGAAACATTTTCACCTTTACTAAATGTTTTTTGGTACAAAGAGTGACTTAAAGACCACATCTAAACTTAATTTAAAAGGATGTTAACTCTAAACTGTCTCTTATGATCATGTAACTCAGAATTTGTTTTAAATGCTGTGATTTCTCTTTAGACTCCCCTTCCTTAATTTATTTACAGCTATGTGAAGTACAGTGTATTTACATGTGGTTTTTTTCCTAAGAATTATTTCTTGAAAATGAGGTAGAGAAATTGAGCTTTTATACCCCTACCTTTTCATGTTATGCTTCACTCTAAAATTACACACAAAAAAATCTTGTTTTAATTTTTTTTCTACAAAAACATTTCAAAGATTCACACTAGTAACTGTATGCCGTTAGTCCCAGTACTTGGGAGGTAGAGGCAGAAGGATCTCTGTGAGTTCGAGGCCAGCCTGGTCTACAGAGCAAGTTCCAGGACAGCTGTTACACCGAAAACTCTGTCTCGGGGCGGGGGGGGGGGGGGGACCAAAACAAACAAATAAACAAAAAGCTGGCTCTGTCTTCTGATATTTCAGACTAATTTTATTAAATATATCACCAGTCATTGTTCTGCAGACTTTAATTCATCTTTACAAGTGTGTGCATGTGTGGTTGGGTGGTTGGATTTTAAAGTCTAATTCAAAGTAAGCAGTGCTTACTTTGATTTCTGTTAAAGCAAGTGCAAAGTAGCACTGGAAATGGCCAACACTTGTCCGAAAACAGCAAGCCTTCCTTTAATCTTTTAGGTGCAAACTGGTGTAAATACCCAGTGGGGCTACTATGTCTCTCAGGCACTCTGCTCTTAGTTGACACTCCAAACTGAACTGAGTGTCAGTTGTCATTTAAAAGCACTGTGTTTCAAATGCATTCTTTCTTAATTTCCCGGAGAAGTGCAGTAGTATGGTGTCCTCCAGTGAAGGGACCAGAGATGCAGGAGAGGACAAGACCTTCAGTGACTGCACAGGAGCAGGCCGCATTTTGAATTCGGGTTTTTCAATGTGTTTGAGAGTAGAGCACGCTGTTTTCAGCATCTTACACGGTCTCTAGGGCTTAGGGAAACCGGCCATTAGATTCACCTTGAGTGCTTGTTAACCAGATTTCACGAGGAGCCCCGCCAGCAGCGTTTCTGATTCCGTAGATGTTCTAATGAAATCAATGTCTCGGGTGATGAGGTTGCGGGACCAGAGATTTCAGGGACTCCAAGTGACCAGCAGCATCAGCATCGAACCTGACCAGCGACAGGAGAAATGCATGGAAGAGAGCGACGGCAGTCCTGACGTCTTCCGCCATCTCCATCCTTGGTCGCCGGGAATGGGTCAGAACAGGGAAACAGCTGGAGCGATGCGGGCGCTTTAGGAACGGGAACTTCTTTTCCAACTTCCGCCCCTGGGGAAAAACAGAAGCCCTCAGGCCCAGGAGAGCTGCTCTCCAGTTCTGACTCTGGCGATCGAGGGCCAGCGCAGCGGACTCCACCCTGTAGCTCAGCCGAGGCAGGTGAGGGTGGAACTCGGGCTTGGTGGGGAGGCGGCTGGGTTAAGTCCCGCCGGACTTGGGACTGTTCCTCGCCAACGAGCCCGCAGGGCGGAAGATGGCTGCCCCGAGAGCTGCGGACAGTCACGTGTCACGCAGGCAAGGCCGTTCCTGGTCGGTCCCCCCACCCCCAGAGCAGATCCTGCGGGCAGCGCATCCAGGGGGACCCATGTCACCTCTGCACGCGCACATCGGGCCACCAGGCCGGGTGCCGGGAGACGCTGCTGCTCCTCCCTCACCATCCCGGTCCCGGTAATGGGTTCCGCGATGCGAGCAGGAGGAAATCTGCGGGCGACCCGCACCCCGTGGGGCCATTGGGCATGCGCAGTTGCTCCGGCTCTGGTGCGGAGCTCTCCAGGTTTTCGCCGCAGCTCCGAGCGGCGGCGGGAGGTGGGGCCCGGCCGGACTCGGCGGCCCGGTGCTCCAAGATCTCCTGGGCCTCCGAGCTGCCTGGTGCTGCGTGACCCCTGGTTTTCGCGGAAGATGGGAGTGTAAGGATTAGAGCTTCGGATAATGTTCCGAAGAGTTTGAAGAACATCCATTATAAATGATCAATCATGAGTCAGTCACAAGTGTCACAGCTCCTGGGCTTCGTAGGGAAGAAAATCCCAGTGTAGTTCGCAAACTGCTGTCCCCGATGGTGGTTTCTCGAACGCTGAGTTTGAGTCCCTAGCTCTCTCTGGTCAGCTCTAGCAGCACAAATCGCAGACAGTTCCCTAATTGAGCTTCTGATCTCGGAGGATGAAACCCACCATCTGGGCTCTTTTCGCCTTTGGGGGAAGCGCCCGCCCCCTCTAGTTCCCGTTTCTTGAAAAAGATCCCCCCTCCAGCTCCCCAGCACACCCCACGGCTCGCTGTCCTGCGGGACTCCGCAGGGTCCTCGGTCGAGCGTCCACGATCCCCGCCCCCCGGCCGCCGGGAACACCCGGAGGAACGGACCAGCGTCGCGCGGGAAGCCGACCCGGCTCCGCCGCGGACTGGGCATGCTCGGCAGCCAGAGGCTCCAAGTCGGAAGCCTTCTCGTCAGCTCCGCAGCGGCCGGGGCAGCGGCGGTGGGCTGCGGGCTGGACAGAAGCGGGGAGGGCCGATCCGGGCGGGCTGCTCGTCCCGGAAGCCTGCCACTCGGGCGACAGAGCGCGATCGGTGCGGAGCTCGCACGCCGCCCTGTCCGGGATTTCGTTCCGCGGCGGGGAGCTCGGCGCGTGGAAAGAATTCCGGAGGCTGCGACGACTCGCGTGCAAGTGAGTCTCGGGGCGGGGGCGGAGGGCCGGCCTCCAGGTCGCGGGCGGCTGGATCTGACCCGAGTCTCACGGGCCCGGCCTGACCTCGGCGGACGGCTGGCAGGCAGCCGGGGCGAGGGGGCGTGAGCGCAGCCCGTGCGGTGTCGCGCGCGTACCTGGCGAGCGGTCCCCCCGCTGCCGCTCGTGGGGGTGGGCGCGGGGGAGCGCTCTGGCGGCCGCGATCCCGGCTCCGAGGGGGCGGGCCGCCGCCGGGGCTCCCCCGCCAACTTGGGCGGGGAGGAAGGCGGAGGCGTCAGTGGGCACCTTTCCGAGGTGCTGCGTGCGGGCTGGAAAGCTGCCTTGGTGTCACATTGGGGCGAGCGGAGTGTGGCGGGGCCCGAGAGCCCAGTGCTGGGGATCTTTCCAGCGGCTGCAATCCGGAGGTCCCGCAGTGTTCAGGGGTGGACCCCCAAATCGCAACCGCACCCCCACAGCCCGGGCGGTAGAGTGACAGTTGGTACCTCCTGGTCTGATCGCAACCGGCTAGGCGCCCGCGGCTTTGAGATTCTCTTCATCACGGCCCCTCGATGACCCCCAACGACATAACAGGTGGGGACCCCTTTCCCAGTGGAGCGAACCCCTCCTCCCCAGGCGGCGTAACAGCCCCCGGCTCGCGGCTGCTCTGAGACCCCCCGCGTGTCCCCGCCGCGTGGGGGTGTTAAAGGGTAAGGCCTGCAGGGGAGTCAGCGTAGCTGGGGTTCGCCTAGAGAATGAGGGGTCTGCGTGATGGTAGGCGGCTTGTCAAGGGCACATCAGCGGGAGCAAGCAGTTGTTGCCTCTGCTGGCGTCTTAACCCACACTCCGGCTCTATCTTCCTTCGGTGGTCCCGGTGCCCTGGTCCAGCTAACGGATTCATCCTGGCGCGTTCGGGTTTAACGCTTGATCCCTTTTGAGTAACAGTCGGGGTGAAGGATGCCGTGGACCTGGGGAGCTGAGAGAATCCGGGCAAGTGTTTCTTGGATATTTCATTTCACCTTCAGACAGGACGGAGTTCAGCGGTGCACACTTAGACAGAAGGCTGGTTTCTGACAGGGAAGTTTTTCTGTGTTCTGAGGCCTTCTGTCCTAGCTCTCCCGAAATTTCCGTCCTTAGATTGGGAACGTTTCTGGTTGGCTATCTGATTGTGGAAGTGGTGAAAGCCTGTCACGCTGGCTGGCTGTGCTGTCAATTCCCCATGCCTGCTGGCACTGGGGGCTGAACATCATCAGCAGGGGTGGAGGCAGAAAGGAGTGAGATTGATTGAGGTAGGATCCTGGTGGAGCCTTGGGTTTGGGAGGTAGTTTGGGTCTGTGAGGCAGGAGAGGAAGTCCAGGTGTTTCATTGGTCGTGATAGGTGTCCAAGAAAGAAGCTAGCTGGGGTTGGATGACGATGTGGTCAGGTTTTTTTTTTTTTTTTTTTTTTTTTTTAAAAGGGAAGCCCAGGGATGTTTGGTGATTCAGCAGGTGGCAGGTTTCCAGCTCTGAAGCTTTGCCTTGGTAGAGCAAGCAGGCAAGCAAGCAGCAGAGTTGTGCTCCCTGGTAGCCATTCCTAGCTGTGGGGAAACCTTCAGGAGCAGGCTTCTTGCACACACAAGTCTCTTTCCTTGTGTCACTTGCCGTTTCCTTCCGGATGCCCTGGTCCTTTGGGTTTCCTTAATGCTCCTTAAAGTATACAGCATATTTTAAAGCCTCCACAGACCTTCTGGTAGAGGTAGCCACCACTATGGTACAGTTTAGGTAATTATTCTACAGAGAGCCTTCTTTTTCTGTTTTAGGGACCAAACATTTTTATTGTTAGTAAATAGATATTTTTCTACCACTTGCCACTGATATTGAACTACTTCAGATATTAGAGAACTTACAAAAAAACCCTACTGATTCAAGATATTAAGTTATTAAAGGCACACATTTATTTAAAGTATCTTACTCATTGAAGAACTCTAGTGTCTTGCATAATGTCTGACCTATATGTAATATTCAGTAAATGCTTATTCGTATTTAAAAACATTTCTCATAGTAGAAGAGTACTAGTATTTACCACTAGTATTTATCATTATTTTTGTCTATAAATGGAATTCTCTCCTATCACCATTTTTAGAATAACGCATACACAACCATGTTTATGAATTATATATGCTGGAAACTTAAAAACCTTTGTGTGTTTTCCCAAGATGCAATTGCTTTGTCCTGGCTGTCCTGGCAGTTTTATGTCAAGAACTCAGTACTTGTCTAGTTCATATTTCCATTTTAACTCGTGGCAGGTACTGCTCTTGAGCCAGAATAAAGGGTGTTTTTTACGAGATGGCTCATAAAAAACCGGAAGGAGGACTCTTAATGCTAATAGCCATTGCTGTTTTTTAAACTAAAATGTGCTCCTGGCACACATCATACACTCTCTGATAAGACCTCATTTCCTGCAATGCACTTCAGAGAAACTGTAGGTTATGTGACTTTGTCATCCAGTGATAAGCACTGCTGTAGAGGAGGCAAAGTCTGCTCAAGTGTGGAGAAAACACGGTGACCAGTGTTCATCTGTGCAGACAGGATAGACTATAGGTGGCTGTGTCTTTGCCTGTTTTGGATGGTACCATTCTTTTTTTTTTTAACTTTCCTGGTATGCCTGGTCTTTAAAGATTTGGGCTTGTTGGTTAAAACTCTTCATCAAGAATATAAATGCAAAAAAAGAGAGAAGGGGATATAAATGCTTATTTATTGTTCCCCACTACATCCCAAGAGCTGTGCTGCAAAGTTGTTAACTTAATTAGGGTACTCAATTAAAAAAATAGTTTAGATCAGTTCAGTTTGATGTGAAGACAGGGATGAGTGGAGGGGAAGAGAGGGCAGGCCTGTGGGCAGGGCAGTGGTTTGGTTTTGTGGCTGTGGTTGTTACTTCTCGTTCCTGTCAAACCAAGTCGAATGGGTGGTGAACAGGTGTGGCTCAGTGTCGCTAGAAAGCTCTGTCCCCCTCAGCCTCATCTCAACATAGAACATACCACACACAGGTGTAGACAGGAAAGTAGATAAACAGGTAGATACACATAGGCAGAGAAGGGAGACAAATAACATGTAGACACATGCCCCCTTTGCCAAAAGCCAAGAAGAACCCCAGTTTCTTTTAATCTGTCAAAGGGAAAACTAGGCCTCAATGGAATGTTGGATCTGGGGAGTTGAATTACTCTATGCCTGTATTTGGGAAAGAATTCCTTCTGCTGTTTGTGCAAGTGGCTATGTTAGGTGGATGCAGGTAAATGAGAACTTAGAATGTAGGTGATTTTTCCCTCTTAGACATGATCAGTTCTTGGCATCAGGTCCCCTCATGGTACAAAGCCCGTTGCCTATTGTATTGTCATTTCGGTTCCTTTCCAGTCCTGCTGCTGCTGGAGCAGTTTTGTCTCATGTATTGGATGACTTTTCTTGTGCATGGGGGGTTATGGATATTTGTTAAAGATGTGTTACTTGTTTTGCTGTCTTCCATTTGCATAAGTAATGCTGGACTGTGAATCAGTGGTTGAGTGCTTGCTTAAGCCTGCACAGGGTCCTGGGTTCCATCTGGAGTACTGCAAAAGGAGAGCATGTCAGACCTCCCAAAAACATTTATCTTGGAAACAGTCCAACAGTTCATGGTAGTTGACAGAATTTCTTTTAATGTTTTATTAGGTAGTTTTGTGTGAGTCTGGGCTTAGCTTGTATGGATGCACTCATGCATACACACATACTGTCTTAGTTTCTATTGCTATGAAGAGATACCATGACCCTGGCAATTCTTAGAAAGGAAACATTTAATTGGGTAGCTTACAGTTTCATTGTCATCATGATGGACATGGTGGCATGCAGGTAGACGTGGTGCTGGAGAAAGAGCTGAGAGTGGGGAAGGACCTATGTCTTGATTCCACAGACAGCAGGAAGTGAAATGTTTCACCAGGTGTAGCTTGAGCATAGGAGACCTCAAAGTTCACCTAACAGTGACATATTTCTTCCAACAAGGTCCTACCTACTCCAACAACGCCAAACCTCCTAATCGTGCCACTCCCTATGAGTTTATGGGGGCCAATTACATTCAAACTGCCACACAGACCTGTCTGTCTGTCTGTGCACGCATGCACATATACTAGTAATAGAAGCTTAATTAATCTCTATCCTGTGACAAAACAGGTAAAACTGAATGAAATGCTGACTGTGTTCTGTGGTGATATATATTTAATAAAATTAATCTGGAATATCAGAGTTAACCACAGCCAACCTAGGTCAGGGAGGGGCAACCCACACCTTCAATCCTAGGTTTAGGAATGTGGAAAGAGGAAGTTAAGAGAGCTGCATGGAGCAAGAGAAGAGGGTTTTTCAGCTTTTCCAGAGACTTCTCCCCCCCCCTTTTTTTGGTAAGGACTCCGAGGTATTCAGTTGGAAGATTCCTAATTTTATTAAATACACATCACCACAACAGTCACTTACCTCTGTGTAAGGATCTCTAGGGCTAGTGCTTGTTCCAACTAGTTTTACCTACTAGTGATGTAAATTTTAGACCATCTGAATCAGAAACTCTGGGCTCAGAAGCCACTAATCTGTGTTTTAATGTGCCTGATGCAAGGGAATGTTTGAGGACCATTGCTGTCGGGGCCTACATTCAAGACCCTGCCCCAAAAGGCTGAGAAAGTCCTAGCAGGTGCAGAATTCTGGTGCTGCCAAGCTGATACCTTGTGTGATAACCTACATCTTTGTTAGTGTTGAACATTAACTGGCTCTGTAATTTTCCAGTGTTTTATGGCTAGATAATGAGCTCTCATTGTTTTAATGTGGATTTATGTGATGCTTAATGAATTGGAGGTGGTCCTTATATTATTTAGTTGTTATACAGTTTCTTGAACAACTGCCCATTTTATCTTCTGTTCCTCCCCCTTTTCCTACATTTACATTTCTTTCCCTCCTTTTATTTTGTGAGACAGTTTTGCTAAAGCATCGATTTAACAATGCATTCTTTCTTAATTTTGCTGAGGCTGTTTTGATTGTATATCATGTTTCCATATACACAGAAGACTTTGTCAATTTATAAGAGTTATAATTTATGTAGATAAATCAATTTAAAATACATACTTTACTTTTGACAATGTAGCTTGAAACTGCCACAGTAAAGATACTGAACATTTTTGTTACCCCCAAACTTTTCCATGGGCCCATTTTGTAGTTAGACCCTTCCTATTATACCCAGACTTGTGTAGTTTCTAGAATTTTATATAAATAGTCCATACTGTATGGTACTTTATTGTGTTTGGTTCCTTTCACTAAATATACTGGTTAAAAAAATTGTGACACAGTATTTAAAATATCTTCTTTTGAACTGTGACACAAGGCAGAACATAAACCTTCCAGGCAATCATTTTGTGTAATGCAGTGGTGTGTAATTCATTTGGATAAGCATTAACATGTCCTTCTCCAGAATGTTGTCATCACCCTAAACCAAACTCTGTCCCCCATAAGTTCAGCCTACTAATTTTGAGATGTCTCACAGGGTCTAGTATTTTGTTCTTAGTTTTCTTCCAGTCTTCTGTTTCTGTGCCAAACGCTTATTTCTTCATGAGGGCTTTGCACCATGTTTGATATGGTGGGATGAGACCTCTTGTTCTTAGATGATCTTTGCTCTTCCATATACAGTTTGGGATGCTTCTTAAGTTCTCAATAAAGTCTAGGTAATGTGATTGGCATTGCTTGGGTTACAGTCTCAAGGAGAAAATTGGCATCTCTATTTTGATACTAATTTTATCATGGTTATTGGCATTTAATCTTTAAAAAATAACTTTAAAATAAAGTTTACAATTTTCTCTGTTATGCTAACTTTTTCCTCATTATGGTGCTGGAATTTGAATTCAGGGCCATATGCCTGCTAAACAACTGCACACAATAAACACATTCTGTACCACTCAACTATACTCCCAGCCAATGGGAACTTCTTGGGTGTTTGGGCAGAGTTTAAATCTGGATGTTGTATTATTAACAGTTGTTTTTCTTTTGTGACCAAACACCTGAGAGAAGCAATTTAAGAGCAGAAACATAATTGCATTCATGGTCCCTAAGCATTCAGTCTGTGGTTGCCTGGCCTCATGGATGCAGCACATAGAGGCAAATCTCATCATGGCCATAGCAGAGGGCTACCAGGAAGGATTCAGAGACAAGATGTCCCAATGACTGCTTGGTGGCCTAATTTTTCCAGCTGTGGACAGTCACCCAGAGTTTTCAAGAGCTTCCATAATAGCTCCACCAGCTGGGCACCTGACCTTTCACAGGTGTACCTGTGGCAGACATGACGTATTAAGCCACAACTGTTCCTACCTTACGGGTGTAGACAAAATAAGGGCTTTGGGGACAGATCTTTAACAGTCTCTTCATTTTTTCCAGGCTTGCATGACATTGGTCAATTTTTTCTTCCTCTTTACTGCAGCAAGCTCCTCCTTCCTCAAGCCTGGATAAGCAAAGCGCACCTCCTCTGTGAGGCTTCAGAGGTATTCTGAGTGCAGATCTGGAAAAAGCTGTTGCTCAGGGAGTGCTGATGTCATAGCCCACTCAACACGGGCTTTAAATAGGAAATTTCAGACTTTCACCTGCTTCTAAAGATTTATGACAAAGAAGTGTCAGGAAAGCAAAGCGAAGGAGCCAGCCAATTAGTGTGCAGCATTCCAGATCTACATATGGGATCCCGGGCCTCTGTCTACTTTCCCAGAAAGTATGGATGCTTCCAAGGAATTTTACAGTTGACTGAGGAGGCATATACAACTAATACACAGGGAAGCATTAGAGGAGTCTTTGTGACAGAGGGTATATGGTTAGGGTTAAGTGCTGCAGTGCCAGGGAGAGAGAATTCAGCTCTTGGAGTCTTCATTTGACTTGTGTGGAGTTTGAGTAGGGAGGAGAGAAGAGGAAGGAGGAAACCAGTGTAATTAACATTTCTGTCGGGACCATGAGGACCTGATGTTGAACCTCATGGCAATGGATATTGCATCTGGGTTAAAATGTTTAATATTTTTGTATTTGCTTATTATTTTATGTGTGTGTGTTTGCATGCACATGCATCTCAGTGCATGTATGGAGGTCAGGAGACAACTTGCAGAAGTTGGCCCTCTTCATTCACCATGGTGTTCCTGGGAAATGAACTCAGACTGTGAGGCTTAGTGGCAAATGCCTGGCCTGCTGAACCATCTTGCCAACCCCTGTATTTGCGTTCAGATGCCTTCAAATCAATGTTCTGATTAGTAGTGATAGGTGGCTGGTGTATTCTCAGATAACTAATAGCTTGCTATGTTTTAGAAAGATGGATAAGAGCATTGGCCATGGAGCTAGAGTACTTGGGTTTGCCTTTAGGCCTCACCATGTGTGGGCTGTATGCTGGGGCAGCTGTGCTTCAGGCTTCGTGTTCTTGGGTGGGCCTAAGAACATTAGCTACCGTCCAGGGTGTTGAGTAACTGTGAGAAAGATGTAAGCTAACATTTGTAAGGCACTGAGGTCTGTCACAAAGTGTGTCAGTCATACTCTGTCACACCTGAGAAGGGGATCCTCCCAGTGCCCCCCATTTCTTTTCTTCTCCTGAGAGATAGGTTCACCGCACACTGAAGATCCTCTTGCCTTAGTCTTCTCAGAGCTACAATGCCAGCCCCCAGTACAGTAATGTGCTGCACTGTGACAGTTACCTCTCAAGGGACAAAGATTTATATTTTGGCTCACGAGCTCATGGTTTCAGTTCATGGCCATGTGGCTGGGGGAGAGCTTGTCATGGTAGTGTCACGGGGATCTTGCTGTAACCTTCCTTCATTTCCCTGGCCTTTGTGATTTCTGAAGAATTAAGATGAGACACACAGCGTGTAATATAGAAGACAGGTAGAGTTTATTGCTAATTTTTATGATCATGTTTATTACATAATAAAGAAGGTAGACACAGTTAAACAGACCAGCTCTGTGAGAGTGCACAGTGGACTTGTGTTGATTTGCATGCTAGAATGCTTTTTACTCTTTCTAAAGCATCTAGAACAGACGTGTTTCCTTAGGGGTGCTCTCCTGTCCAGCTGGTTGACAGGCCCATTGTACTGTTATAAACTTTGGAACCCCTGGTATTAGGTTTAGATAGCTATCAGTTCATGACCTTCTGGGAAGTTTAGGATATAACCTCTCCTTCCAAAGTCAGGGATGTAACTCAGGTACCCTTCCTTTAGGCATTTCCAAAGTCAGGGATGTTACTCAGGCACCCTTCCTTTAGGCATTTCCAAGGTAACAGATGTAACTCAGGCACCCTTCTTTTAGGCATTGAGAGCTTGCAGGTCTGGTACCTTCTTGTACCTGATATTGATCACAACAGGAGGGTCCAGGCCTGACATCCAGCAAGTCTGCTGATTTCTGTCTACCTAACAGTGGGAGCTTATAGTAGCGAAAGTTGCTCACCTCTCACACAGGAAGCAAGTCTCGTTTTGCTCTTTGTAGTTCTGATTAGATGTTTTGGTGGAACTACAGTAATCACAGGGATCCGAGGAGGGCTGATCACAAACCCACCTGTGTCTGCCATGACCCTCCCTGTGATGTGGATGTTGCCATTCCTTTTTGGAGACAAGAAAGTGTGAGACATGAGTGATTTCCCTGAAAACAATAGGAGGAACAGTGTCCTGAAGGAGTTCATACTTGGGCTTCTGGCCAGTTCACAAAAAAGAAACGAACAAATGCTGAAACAGTGCTTGCTGTAGGTGAGGAGACAGTGTGATTATGTCAGGTTGTGATATACTGGTTGGCTCAAGGTGAGTGTTCCCATAACTTTATGACCTCGGATGTTCCTTTGCCTGAGCTAGTGGGCCTCAAGTTCAGTTTGATTCAGTTTTACCACCAGGTAGCTTCAGGGCAGCAGAGGGCAGCCAGGAGTGAGTCTGTGTGGGCACCAGTTCCTCAGTGCTGCCACCACTGATCTGGGGATATGCTTTGGGAACCACCACCCAAAGCCGTGTTGCAGCAGCCAGGGACAGGTTGCTTCCTCCTCACTAGATGTCCATTTGGGATGGCAAAGTCCCTGCTTAGCACTGTTGTGACATGGTTAAGAGCAGCGGTAAACTGGGGCATCAGCGACATAAGATTTCTCAGAGCATGAAGTGCTACCCAGCAGCCCATCTTAGGAAGATGACATCATTTTTTTTCAGTCCCCACTTCCACATGCCCAGATTAGGGGGCACTTTCTGTCTACCCCTTAGCCCCATGGGAAAGAAAACATAGATAATTAAAGATTCCTAGCCCAGCAGTGGAGAGATAGAAGGCAGTCTCTTGCTGATTTAACTGTGAAGTTAAAAGTGTTTGTAGCAGAAAGTGCTTGGGGTCTCTCAGAGACATCAGGTAAGAGGGCCACCATGTGGGCACACTGATATAATGAATCTTCAAGCAACATAGACAGCTGTAGTTATCATAGTGGATTTGCTGTTTTGCAACTGACCCTCCACTTCCCTGTGTAAGCAAGGTTATAGCTAAGTCTAGAAGGAGGAGCATCTAGTCTAGAGAAAGTTTTGTAAGAGAGACATGTCCTCAGATAGTGTCATCACCACATAGTGAGGCCAGGTCACAGCTGAGCACCAGGCCCTCTGGGACAGTGGTCTCTTGTGGCAGCTCCCTGGATTGACACACTGCAGGAGGGAGCTGATAGTGTAGGATGGAAGCTTGCTGTGGGCAGAGCATGAGTAGTGGTGGTGGTGGATCTAGGAAGGCGGGACCTAGTAGTGGTCATAGGCAAGAACTGGTGACCAGGTTTGTGCTCAGAAATTACCCGGAGAGTCAGTCACAGGAACATTTTAATTCACATCTTTGTCTTTAAAGATGCAGGCAGACCAGTTTAGTCCTAAGAATGTGATCCTAGGAAAGATGACTGACTTGCTTTTCAGTTTGGGTCTTAGTGCTGAATTCTACTGTCAGTGACTGGTCTTTCTCCCTCTTACTCTGCCTCCTCCTCCTCCTCCTCCTCCTCCTCCTCCTCCTCCTAAAGTGTCCTTACAAATGAGGGCAGGCTGAGCTGCTGTGCCAGCCAAGTGGCTGGGGAACTTTGCTCTGCTCATGTGTTTGGAAGGGAAAATTTGGAACAGCTGACTGCTGGCCAGTGAGTCCTGGGCTATCACAGCTTCCTCCCATGCTTGGGGCATGCCTGAACAGTGCAGCCCATGTGTTTTACATCGGCAGCCGGTTGCTATCCCTTTGATAGTGAAACTGTTTATTTGAGTACTGTTTTTCATGACCTGTTTTGCTTTGTTCATGCCCAAGCCACTTGATAGAAACAGCAGTTAGAGGTCTATTTTCCAGCTGTTGAAGGCTTACATTTTGTAAGGCAGTTATAAAAGGCCTCTATAGGGAACACCTATGGCTGTCAGCCAAAGCCAGGCTTCCCTGGGTCACCTGAGATAAAGGAGGGCAGGTGAGGGCAGGGATGGCAGATGTGCCTGGCTGCTGGCTCACACTGCATGGCAGGCATTGAACTGAACTTTGCCATTTGTGAGGGAGGTGGGAACCACAAGAGACCTCTGGGTAACAGGAACTCAGCTAGCAAGGACACAAGGTTTTGAAAGCTGGCAGGGAATGACATCAAGAGCAGTGGACTTGAGTTTGCATCCCTTTGGACTATCCTCATATGAAATGTACTATTAGCCACTATGATACAAGTGTTGTATGAAGATCCTTAGTCTCGCCCACGAGGTATAGCATGGCATACTATAATTAATTGTAAAGGTGGCTGGGGGGATGTAGCCACAGAAGGTGATGTTAAGATTCTATGTGAGAGGAAGGTGTGCTGTTCTTTCCTCTCAGGGTCCTGATCATTCAGTGGTCCAGGGACACTTGGAGTGAAAAGCCAGTGCTGTTGGACTGAGGGCTCCTGTTTCTCTGTCCTCTGCTCTGACCATGTTACCATTTCCCTGTGATCTTACCGTTGCTTGTCTCTGTCCTCACTTTACCTTTTCACCTTGCAGTCTCTGGTGCATGCGCAGCAAGCCACCAGGTGAAGGCCTGAATCTTCAGTGCAGTCTTAGTGCATGGCCTAAGTTGTTGACCCTTCAGCTTTAGTTAGTGTGAAGTGTCTAGGTGTAGATAGAACAAAGCTGGGGTCACGTGGTGTTTTCTGGGTTATGGGCAACGTGTCCTAATTGAGGAAGCAAACAAGAGACACATTAGGAGGTCAAGAAGTGACTCCTCATGCAGGGAACACGTGGAACAGCTTTGCCAACCTTCACGAGGTCTGAAATTTGACATCTGCTTTAAAGCGCAGAGACACCTGAGTTACTTTGGAAGGCCCTATGAAGTTACCGGCTGGGGGATGGGCAGTCCAAGTTTCCACGTAGCCTCCACCTGACTGATTCATCCTAGACTGTAAGAAGAAACCAGACCCTAAGAACACCCAGCACTTCTGCAACCTGCAAAAGTGTCATCGTCATCCTTTGTTAGAAGGACCTGTCAGCTCCCAGGGCTGTGACTGAACTCCTGGAAGGCTCCACAATGAGCTGTGCCCTTTTTGGGTGTACTTAAGTGTGTGTTTTTAGGGCATAGTAGCTGGAGCACTTCACTGACTGTGACAGTGTCTGAAGGCCAGTTGTTATGACAGTGGGTGAAAGTGAAAATTGTGCCCCTGAGAACTTCACCTCAAGGCTTTTCCTGTTTTTAGAGGGACTCTTGGGAAGTGAATACCCAAGAGGAAGCAGATGGACATGTTGAGAATCTCATAGGCGACACAGGGCTTGTGTTTCTGTCTTAGGGGTAGCATGGGTTCAGTTTTCCTCTGAGGAAGTTAGAGCAGAGTGGCACAGCGGGCAGTGCTGCCATGCTATACTTTTGTCCTGTTCTCTAAGGCAAGAAGAGAGGCTGAGCTGCTGGGGAGGCGATGCTGGGAGCTGGTGCTGATTCCCAGCTTGCTGTGTCCTGTGGACACTGAACTTAAGCTGGAGAGGCTAATTTGTGACTTTGGTCATTTATAACTTTCCAACCCCAGAAAGTTCGTGATTGCTGCCTTCAGATGAGGCTCGTGGGGTAGCTTTTAAGAGCAATGGGTAGATATGTTCTCTCTGATGCAGCCATTCTGCCTTTAGGGATTTAATTTAAAAAACAGTCAAGATTAGTCTTCCTGCCAGAGCTCTTGATCAGTGATGCAGAGTTAGAAGCCTGACATCCAAGTGTAGGAGTTGGTTAAACAAATTGTGTCTATCCACATAACAGGCTAGCAGCAGCCCTTAAAAATACACCTATGAGAATAAGGGTATTTTGAAAATATTGTTAGATACAGAATGTATATACTGCTCTTGTTAAAAAACCGAATTATTGATATGACGTTGGCTGACTGGCTCTGTCAGTCAGTGATGAAGCAATTGGGTGTGGCTCCTGCATGTAGGGAACAGCAGTGGAGGGAGTCAGGTCCCACAGACGTGGCTGACTAATCTCCTGTGACTTCTCATTGCAGAGCAGCATGATTGATTTCCTTGACAATGTGTCTATGGCTTGTGCCTCCATTTCAAGTGTGTCTTTGTTTACATGGTTGGATGTCAGTTCTGGCGACTCTGAAGTGGCAGAGTTGTTACTTGTGTTACAGATGATGGCTCTTCTGCTATTCTCTTTTCCTCCCAGCCCACACCAGGCTCTGAGTGCAGGCTGTTTCAGTCTCGGCACCCAATTCTTTGTGAATGGTGACCCTCGAATGGAGAGCTTGTGCTGAGTACAGAGGAAAGGAAGCTGCTGAGTGACTGACATCTTACCCACGTTCAAACACTTCTCCTTTTCTTTTCTCCCCTATCAGTTCACTTTCTATCTCCATTTACAGAATGTAGTAAACCTAATAGCTGCACCCTCATCATCTGTAATGAATGGCTGCTGCTGCTGAATTTTGGTATACATATATCCCTGCATTTTTTTGTCCATAAATGTTGGATGTGCACCAAGTGAGCATGCTAACCAAATATGGATAGTAGAGTGCTCAGAGAGACAGCTAGGCAAAGCTAAATCCTGGAAGGCAGGATGACATTTTTATGGTTTTAGGGCTCAGATCCTGGTGGAGTTCAGTCCTGTAGTAAATTCATAACAGATATGATCAGTGTAGGGAAGTGTGATGCTTGGATGTAGGCCGAATTTGAGCTGCTGTGGGTGGGGGAAGGAGAGTGAAGCTTTTTTGTTTGTTTGTTTGATTTGGACTATTTTGAGTAGCTCCGCCAGTGTAACAAACTGAGAGTGTTAGTTTGTCTTCAAGCCATTAAAGTATCCGAAGTAAAACTTTGCTCCCTCTAAGAAACTTCTGGATGGTTAGGGTATGGTTTTGTTGCAGTAACCCTCACCCCTATTTTGTGTTCTGCTGGAGGAGAATGTATCTGGATCATTTCAGATGCAGACGTGAGATTGTGGTCTTGGACATGTTTTTTTTTTTTTTTTGTCTGTTTTGTTTTTTTTTGTTTCCCCTGATGTTTTTGCAAGCATTTGCTGCTTCCCACAGGCAGTTAGGAGGGAATAGTGTCCTTCAGCCTTGGCTCAAAACCATGACAGTGCAGCAGCAGCAGCAGAATAATGGATTTCAAGATAACAGAGCCTCTCAGCTTTCACAGCCTGCAGCTAACCCCAGCATCTCCCCTAAGAAAGATAACTGAGAATCCTTACAAGAGTAAGTGGGGAACATCACTCTGTGTGTGCCCACAGACGGCCGCATTTCCTGCAGTGGGTGTTGCTTTCAAACAGACTCCTTGGTTTCACAGGACACAATTGCTTGCTCTTGCTTTCTCAGTGCTGTAGTTTTCTTATATCCAGACTTAAGACACCCAATAACCAGCCACCACCTCACACATAAATGTGTTCTTCTCTGTTTGAATTCATGGAAGAGGTTTTTTGTTTTTTGTTTTTTTTCCTGTAGGTTATGTCTGAAATTCCCTCCACCCTTGGAAAGTGTCTTTGGATATCAGCATACATGTTCCTGTGCTAGGCCTGGTCACAGTGCCCATGGCCTGCTGACATTAGGGGAGAACTTTCTGCTCTTTGCTTCCCAAACTAAGACTGAAGATCAAATTTGGCCAAGTAGGAGATGGATAACAAGTCTGGGTCATACTGCCAGACCCTGCCTCCAGATCAAAGCACAATAAGTGTTATGATCCGATCTGATAACATGTTTTACCTGGTGTAGCTGGTGGATGGCTATGGATAGAGACCTCATGCCCTGTGTATGCGCAGTGGGAGGCCATCGAGTGGCAGGGCGCTTAGGAGGGGTCTACATGGAAAGACTTCGTTATTATAAAGAGAGAGAATATATATATGCCACACAGACACACATACACACACACCCAGAGAGAGAGAGAGAGAGAGAGAGAGAGAGAGAGAGAGAGAGAGAAGGGAGGGGAGGGGTTGAGAGTGCTCCCAAGAGAGAAGGAACAAAAGAGAGAGTTGGTAGTGGGAATTCTTATTGTAGTGGGAATTCTTATTATTCGGAGCTTGACTTCAGAACTCAGGGTGGGGAGTGGCTTCAGGGGCTAGAACAGAATTGTAACAAGAAAATATATGTTCATGTAGTTTCAAAATATGATAATTCTAAGATGTGACTGAAATTATTTCCTGTATTTTTCCTTTGAAAAATATATCTTTTAGTTTCAAAAACTGAAGTAAAATATACAGGCATAAATTAGTGTTTTGATTATTTTAAGTATATAATTCAGGGCATTAAATACATTCAAACTGTTGTACAATCATCACTATTGTCCATGTACAGAGCCTTATATCAACTAAAGCTGAAAGCCTATACTCTGTAAATGATTCCCACTTTCTATGAATTTGACTATGCTATGCACTCATATATGGATTTTGTAGAATTTTTCTTTTGTGTCAGACTTGTTTTACTTAACAAAATGCTTTCAAAATTAATACATGTTGTAGCATGTATTTAGACTTCCCTTTCTAACAGCTAAACAGTATTCTGTCACATTTGTATAGCACATTTGAATGAATATAGGTGAACGTGGTATGAACATTGTGACTATGGCTACCCAAATGGTAGCTTGGATCAGTCTTTCAGTAGGTCTTAAAAAGTGCTTTTTGAGTTAGGTGTTTCTTAGTGATCAGTCACTTTACCCAGTTTGGTTACAGGCATTAGAACAGCCAACCACTTGGAACAGTTAGTTGATGGTGTTCATGTTGCCTGCATTCAAGAGAGCAGCTTTATGTTCTGGGGAATACTCTTCCCAACACACTTGGCAGCAGTTTCTAGCCAGGCCAGTCAGCATTCTTGGAAATCAGCCTGGTCTTTTCTTATCTTTTGCTTTGATAGCTCTTGCCTGTCAGTACCTCAAGAGGAGAAATCTGGCAACAGCATTTGGTTCCTCAATCCAGTCTCTGGTGATTCAGCTTTCAGCAAACCCTTTGTGGGGCTGGAGATACGAGCCATAGTGCCTCATGCATCTTCTGGCTTGTGTTGGGAGCAGAGGCAGGCATTGGACTTTCTGCTGAGGATGCTAATGAGTTCAGGGCGGGCGAAGTCCTGGGCTGCACGCAGTGTTTAGACAGCAAACATCTTGACTTTGATTTGTATTTTCTCCACATCTGTGTAGTGAGGGAGGCTGGGTGGCGCCCCTAGAGCAGCAGATTCCCCTCTGCCCTCCACAGGAGGTCTAGTGGTTTGGCCATGGTCTACCTTTCTGTGGTTGTAGATACATTTTTTGTGGACTTAGAGGAAATTGAAATTAACTTCCTATTTTGTGGAGGAAGTATGATACTTTGTTCTTCTATAGGCCTGATAATAATTAGATGTGTATGTCATCATAAAAATATGCCAGTCAGCCAAGTGTATTTGTTTATGCTGCCGACATTATCTTCTGTTTATATTTTCTAAAGGCACATGGTGCTCTGAAAGGGGAGAAGGCATGTCCTGTTTACTGACAGTGCTGCGGAGGGTGGTTTTGTGGGTCTGTATGCCTGTGGAGATCAGAGGACAGTTTTCCAGAGTAGATTTTCTTCTATCATGTAGGTTCTGGGGATCCAACTCAGGTCATGAGGCTTGGCAGGAAGTGCTCTTACTTGCTGAAACTCTCATTGACTATAGTTAATTAATTCTGGTGCTGGGAATGGAGTAAAGGGCCTCATAAATGTCAGACTCCCATCCCTGACACTAGTTCTGATCCGACCACATTGAGCCTCATCTTCTTCCTCCTTGACTGTCATGAGCATCGGTGGAGTCTCAGCATTTCTGACTGTATCATCTTCATTCTTATAAGGTCCTACTTCCGGTGACTCTCTCTGAGTTGTACTTGTAAATATTTTCTACCATTCTGTCCTCAGCCAAGATATATAAAGGCTGAAGGCTGGAATGTGGTATGAAGTACAGGCTCCTGTGGGTGGACCAGTCTCCTTTCTTTTGGGTGAGGATGGCAGGAACATGAAAATCTAACTGGTAAACAGTACTTTGGTAATGTGCTCTCTCTCTCTCTCTCTCTCTCTCTCTCTCTCTCTCTCTCTCTCTCTCTCTCTCTGTGTATGTGTGTGTTTGAGAACATCCTTGGGATTTGTTTCTTAAGAGCAAAAAAAGTGTTTTTGACATAGGGACTGACTGGCCTGGGGCTGTCCATGTAGGTTGGTGTGCCCTCTGCTCTGATAATGTTGTTTTGAGGATTTTTTTTTTTTTTAAAGTTCTTACTGTCTAGGACTTGTAGCTAGAACAGTTTAGCTTTTAAGCTTTAGACTCTGTGGGAGGGAGACATGAGAAAAGCACAGAGCTTTTGTTTTGTGCCAAAGCCTCTATTTTGAGAATAAACTCTGCAGGTCAGAAATATTGATGTGAACATTAGACCCAGTTCTTCCCATTTTCTTGTTCTATATTTATTTCCAGAATAGTTAATGCAGTTCCTACTGGAATAAACAGTAGCATATATTTCAAGCGCTGTTCTTAATTTTTAAAAATTTGGTAAATAATATTTCAACATGCTCATCTGTGTCTTCTTTGTCTACATATAGAAGATAAATTCTGCACACTTTCACAATACAAGTGCTCAACAATAAATAGTGCTGGAGAGTTATTTTCTCTCTTTTTGGGTGTGTGTGTGTGTTGAACGTATAGTTAGTTCAATGATAGAGCACCTGCCTATCATACATGAGACCCTTGGTTTGATTGTCAGCACCACAAAAAACAAACCCAAATCAAACAAAAGTGCTGTGGCTGGATATGATTGCACACACTTTAATCCCAGAGCTTGGGAGGCTGAGAGAGGAGAGCCACACAGGTTTAAGGTCACTCTAGGCTCTCCAATAAGACTGTGTGCAGTTCATAGAAACAAGCCAGAGTGAAAGAGAACTCTAATGTTTAATTTTCTAACATTTTGTTGCTGATATTTCTTCAAATGCTATGGGTGTCAAATTAAAAAATATATAAATCTGAAGCACTTTTCTATACACAAGTCCCCAGGTGCCATCTCTTGCATTGCTAAAACAAAACAAAACAAAAAAGTAAATGATAAAACAGTATTTTGTTCATGAGTATGATGCTTTTGACTTCTTCATTTCTTTATCCTTCATTTCTATCCATCCCAGGGCTTTTGTATGCCAGGCATTCCTGTTACTACTTACCTACAATTTAGGCATCCTTCAATTTTTTAAAAAATTGTTTTGAGTTAACATTTGGAAGTGCCGTCCTTTATATTACATATCTCAAAACTAATTTCCTGGATTTTTGTTTTCAGTTTACAGAGCTGCCTGCTAGAGATTTTAGTCTTGATGAGGTCCAGTCATCTGTGGAGCTTAGAAGTAGATGAGAACCAAGGTAGAGAAATGTCAGACAGTGGGAGGAATGTGTTAGGCTGTAATGAAAGCAAAACCAAGGCTTTGACTCTTAGCAGAGATGGATTGGATGGCAGCCCTGTCACTCACCAGCAATGGATGCTTAGCAATGTCTGCAGATGAGGAGTGAATGGCTTGAGTTTTTGAACATTCATTTCATAATAACAAAATAATCATGGTGACCTACATTAATTATGGAACCATGTCTGTAGACCTTGGTGAATTGTGTATATTGAAGTCTCTTGAGGCAAAAGTACGTGAGAATGAAGTAACTTGATAAGTTACTTAGGAGTAACTTATAATCACTTATTACTTATAAGTTAATGAATAACTTCTTGGTTATTCTCTTCCATTATTGTTCCAGAGGATGTAGAGATAGAGATGAAGACCTTTTAGCTTAACTGAGGATATCTTTTTCTCTTAGAAAGCACTTATTTTTTATGTGTGAGTGTGTGGATATGTGAGTGCTGGTACACTTGAGGTACCTGAGGTGCCTGATACCCTGGAGCTAGAGTCACGGCCAGTTGTGAGCTGCCTGATGTGGGTGCTGGGAAGTGAGATCAGGTCCTTTGCAAGAACAATGCATGATCTTATTTAACCCCTGAACATCCTTAGAACCTCTTCTTATTTAGTTGAATTCTATTGGTTGGACTTGTTCACTTCTATTTTTCTTTCTCTCTTTCTGATTGCTTTTTCAGCTGCAGAGCATTATGCTTAAAAATAAATTACAGTAAAAATTTTTCATCCAGAATTCTTGGAAATGAATTATCTTGGCAAGCTACTTCCCCCAAGACAGCAGAGGCTTTATTTACTTTTAATTTTTTCTCATAAGAAACTATTTGTCATCTTTAAAATATTTTAAATGTTCAGAAAGATAGGGCAAAAATACATTGAACAAACATCCAATTCAGTTTTATCAAATATGAATATTTTGATGTATTTACATACTTAACATATACAAATAAAGTATTTATAGTGTATATGTTTATAGTGTATATAATACATTTTCACAAGAGTGTAAGTAGAGAGACTGGTGTTTTGAATGAAAATAGCACCTGTAGGCTCATACATTTGAATATTTGGTCTCCAGTTGGTGGATCAGTTTGGGAAGGATTAGGAGGTGTGACCTTGATGGAGAAGGTGTGCCGTTGGAGGTGGGCTTTGAGATTTGAGCTCTCTCTGCCTTTGGCTTGAAATATGAGATGTGAACTCTTAGCTATTCCTGTCACCATGCCCTCACTGCATACCAGGGCCTTTAACCCCCTGGAGCTTTAAGTCCAATTGAACACTATTTTATAAGTTGCTTTGGTTATATTGGTTCATCATAGCAATAGAAAACTAAGTGATATGGAGAACTTGCTGGCTCTCTAATGCCCAAGACAGTGCCCATCGAGTGTCAGGCTCAAAGTAAACCCTGTAAGACAGATCCAGCCCCCTTTCTCTCTCCTTCCCTGGATGTAATTCTAATGTAGACATCAGTTGGACAGCAACATGTTAGGTTCACAAAGTGACACTAATGTCCTCTAATAATAACTACCTTCAAGGGATGAATTTCAGTGCCATGATACAAGATAGGGAAAAATGGGCTCAGTGGTAGCTATCATAGGTGGCCTGTGATGGTCAGACCTATAATTCCAGCACCTTGAAGTGAAGGCAGGAAGATCGGGAATTCAAGTTCATACTCAGTACATACTCAGTTTCAGGCCTGCCTGACCCTGCCTTGAGAAAGAATAATAAAAAAATCTATAAAGACCAAAATGCTCTCCTCCATGTGTCTGCAGAGCCCTGGACTAGCTGGCTGACTGGTTATCTGAAGTTGCTGTTGGGATGAAATTTGAGGAAGAGAGATGGGGCAAGGTTCCAGAGCTGACAGGATAGTGGAACCAGAGCTGAGCAGTTAGGAGATGATTTGTAGAGATCAAAACTTTGTGGATGAGGGCTGCCTGCTCTCTGCCGAGGGGAGTATCAAGAGGAGATGCTGGCCAGAGAATGGGACTGTTACGCCTTTCCTACTTATGCCAGGTAACACTAGGTCCTGACTCATGGTTAATTGACATAGTAACTGAAAACTGTTATTTGGGAAACAGACTGTCCTATTATGATACAGTAGGAAGTAGGTCTTTAGTCTCTGCCTAAAGTAGTTTCTGGCACATAGCTCTCTAAAGCCTTAGAATCTCCAGTGAAGAGAGTGTCTGATGGTCAGGATCTCCAGGCTTTTGAGGATGGGAGCTGTTCTCCAGAATGAGCAAGGCGAGACTGAGAGGTGTCTTAGTTATTTTTCTGTTGTTGTGATGAAACACCACAGACAAGGTACTATATAGGAGAAGGCTTTACCTTAGCTTACCATTCCAATGGGATCAGAGTTTGTCACCATCATGGCTGGGAAATGAAGAGGCAGGCAGCTGCTGAGAGCTCTCGTCGTAAGTCTCAAGCAGGAAGTAGAGAGTGTGAACTGGGAATAGTGTGTGGCTTTGAAACCTCCAGGCCTAATTTGAGTGCTGTACTTCCTCTAGCAAGGGCATATCTCCCAGCCCTACCCAAACCGCACCACTGGCTGAGCCAATGGACATTCTCAATGAGACCACCACAGAGGGGCTGACCAGTGTCAAATACTTTCATCAGTCATGTCTCTATATTGAAGCTTCCACAACTCCCTAAGCCAAGTTCTGAAAGCTCTCCAGCTCCACCCTTCTGGGGGAGGTTGAAATGGCTACCCTAAGTCACACACAGCCAGAAGAGATCTAGACTTTAATCTAGATGTTTTGTAAAGATTCATTTTTTTCTTACCCTTAAATACCACTCAATACAATAGCATCAGATGTGTGCCAGGCAGTTCTTCCACATTACACTACTTACTGAAGATGGTACACCTCCCACCGCTTAAGGACTCAGTTCCACAAGACTGGTCCCATTTCAGGTTGTTTTACATGTTTTTCTAACCAGCTAGCTCTAAATCAGGGGTTACTAGCGCCCCCTCCTCCTCAGTTGTCACTCATTTGCTGGCAAGGCTCACTAACTCAGCCTGTGATATGGTTATTGCACTCTGCATTTACTGAGATTTACAATGTGTGAGAGAACATAAAACAGACTAGAAATGAGAAAACTGTAGAGTTTGGGAAGGGAAGGGATGTGAGTCTGGCTAAAGTTGAAGAGAAGATGTGCAGGCTATAATTGTTAAGGAAATTAGTGCCATTAAGGAGAAAGCTGGACTTTTCATTGTGATCGTAGGAAAGGTGTCTTGTGAGTAAGACCTTATTTACCCAGAGTTCCAGGGCTCTGCAGTGTAGATTCATTTGTGAAGCTGCTGCCTTGAAAGACAGAGCCTTCAGATAATCCTGCTGGAAAACGGCTGCCTTAAGGGCCTCATAATTAAGGAATTATCTTAAGTCTCAGAACAGATTTCGGACTTTGAACAGTGTTGACTACAGGACTATGGGATAGGTGGAGAGGTGGCTCACCAGTTAAAGTCATTAGCTGCTCTTGCACGATGCCCATACACCAACTCACAAAAGTAGACAATTGTAGTTCTGAATCACCTTCCAGGGCACCAGGCATGCACATGATGCACATGCTGACCTGTAAACAAAACACATATTCACATTAAATTACTTACTTACTAAAAAAAAAAAAAGATTATAGGGACTTTGAAGTTGGGCTTAAATGCCTTTTGCATTATGACATGGCTCTGAGCCCATGGGGGCCAGGAGCGGAATGTTCCAGTACATATATAAAATGTACGTACATAGGTTTGTATGATGAACTTGGTCCCCACTTGGACTTACTTGGTCCCCAGCTGATAGGCAGTGCGTTTGTGGAAGACCTCTGGGTGGTGGGGCCTAGGCTAGGGGCTGAGCTTTCTAGCCTAGTCCTACTTCCTGTCTTTATCTCCCACCTTCTGTTCATAGAGATGTGAACAAGTAGTCTTGTGTTACTGCTGCCATAGCCTGGAGTCACTTTTTCTGCCAGGCCTTCCCCTTCACCCTCAACGTGTGATCCCGAATAAGCCCATTCTCCCTCACATTTGCTGCTCACCAGATTTTTGTTTATAGGAATGAGAAAAGTAACATGTTCTGATTGGTGTGTATTGGTGTATCATTGTGGTTTTGATTGGCACTTCCCTAATAATTAGTGATATTGAATGTTTATTGTTCATATATCTTCTGCTCATACTTTCTATTGTCACTGTCATTTTTCTAATCCTCTTCCAGGATAATTATGCCAGACATTTTATATTAACATTGCTGCCAACCTATCACAGCATATTCCAAAGATTAAGGAAAGAGGAGTGAGAAACATACTTGTGTGTGTATACATGCATGTGTGTATGTGTGTGTATGCATGTGTGTGTGTAACCTCATTTTGTCCTTACAAAACCTTTGGGGCATTAGTAATTTAGTGACTTCACTTCTTTTGAACCAAGGAGCCCCTGGTTAGGAGATGTCTGAGCACTTACTGTGTGCTCTGAGTCAGTGACATTACCCATATGCTAGCTGGTGACTTTGGACCAGTCATTTAATCTATGAGAGTCAACTTTTTTATCTGTGAAGTAGGGACCTGTGTTGCATGTCTCCCAGGAAAGCACATACAAGCACCTTGTTTTGGAAGAATGCAGACATTCAGAGCAGAGTGACTTATCTATAGGACATACTGAGAAAACATGAGCAGCATCAGTCCCTCTGCCTTCTTCACTCAGCTCACACTGTTCTGAGGCAGTCTCTGTTCTTTCCCATTATCTGCTTTGGAAAATGGCTCCTTCTTAGGCTTTTGCTCCCCTCTGTATCACATGCCAGAGCAGGCACATGTCTCAGGCTTTCTCAGACCAGGGTCAGTGGGCCAGGAATGATTGGATCACTCCAGTTTTGAAATACAGAACTACAGTCCTGGAACTGTTGCTGCTCTGTCATCCTTCCTCGACATGCAAACGGGATCAGTTACCATGGAGACTCCTAGGCACTAACGTGAACACTCTGTTCCTAAGTTCACATTTCATATGTGAAATACCTCTTATGAACAGCACAGGGGTGCTGTGGAGCCCTATTCCCTTGAACACTGGTTTATACAGTGCTGACCGAGTCCATTGTCTCGTCTACTGTCATTTTTTAAAAAATAAAGATTGATTCTTCATTGGCCAGATAATTTGAGATGATTTTCAGGAAACTAGAAATATGTTGAAAAAATTGCTATTTTTAAATGAGTGATTAAGATTTTTCTGATCTAGAAAAGTTAAAATGAGCCAAATGTTTTCCTTTGAGTCTGTGAGCTCCAGTGTTTGTGTCAGAAGTGTGATGCTTACTAATGTTCTAAAAGGTTCATCTCATTGGCAAGATTATTCTGTTTAGGGTAGTATAAAATGAGGAAGCCATTACAAATACCTTATTTACTGTTTATTTGTATGTGTCTGTCTGTGTGTCTGCATGTATTTGCAGGTGCTCATGGAGGCCAGAAAGCACATTAGATCCAGAGCTGGAGTTACAGGCCATCTGGAGGTCCCTTTGTGGGTACTGGGAACCCAATTCCTGGTCTTTGAATTAAGAGCAGCAAATGCTCTTAATTGCTGAAGCATCCCCAGACACAGAACAGGAAGGTGTTTTTTTTTTGTTTTTGTTTTTTGATTTTTATTAAAAACCATTTTAATTTATAGGGTATTCAACTTTGAAAATACAATTGTTAAACATCTTTAAAAGTGATATAATTATGATGTTGCTACCACCAAGGCTAAATTATTTCTTTTCTTTTTTATATTATTATTGGTATTTTTTTTATTAAAAAATTTCTTTTTTTCTATGTATTCCCCTGCTCACCTATCCTTTCCTCTTCCAAATCCCTCCCAGTCTGCCTTCAGCCTCCGCCCAACCCATCCCCTGGATCCCCTCCCCAAAAAGGGCAGGAAGTCCTAAAGTGGGTCAGCATGGTGCATCCACTCCAGGCAGGTCCAGTTTTCTGATCTCAATATCAAGGCTAGGTTAGACACTTCTCTGCAGGGAATGAGCTCCAAGGTGCCAGCCCATTTACAGGAACACAGTCTGATCCCATGCCTCAAGGCTCTACATACTGCTCATGCTAATTGACAGTTGCCTACCCTTGGAGGGCCTAGCTCTTTGTCCTATGGTTTTCCAGGGACTGTTTTTCTTCACTTTTTACTTTTAAGTATCTGTGTATGATGCCTACTGTGTGTCAGGTGTATTTTCTGTGTTGATCTCATTATTCCCCACAATAACCCATTGAAATAAAGTATCTCCATTTTGTAGATGGAAGTGTTATGTGCTAGAGGACATTTGCTTGTCCTGGGTAAGCCCATAAGGGCTTGAGTTGGGCTCTTCTGCTTTTCACAACACCAGGATATCTTAACAGGGGACCTGCTTTATGAAGCCTTGAGCCCCGGTGATATTCCATGTCTACAGCACTGATTCTCAACCTTCCTAATGCTGTGACCCCTTACTACAGTTTTTCATGTTGCATTGACCCCTAGTCATAAAATTATTTTGTTGCTACTTAATAACTATAATTTTGGTATTGTTATGAGTCATAATGTAAATATATTCATTTTTGATGGTCTTAAAGTCACCTGTGAAAGGGTCAATTTACTTTTTTTTTTTTTAAATAGCCTATGCTATTCTCTCCAACTTTCTCAGAATCTCAGAGCTTAAATTCTTTAAGAACAAAATGGGAATATTCCTTCTAGCCATGTGGGAAGAGCTACAAAGAATGTAACCCAACATTGGAGGCGTGCTCAGTACATGTGGGTGCTTAGTGTTCAGCTGGTGCAGCTACTGACGCCTCACAGGCCCTTCTGACTTGGTCTTGGGTGTCTGAGGAGCTGCCTAGAGTAATGATTAGCAGTGCAGGTTCAAGGCCAGGCATAAAGTCATATGCCTACATCCCAGCATTATGGGAGGCCAATGTGGGCAGATCCTGAGTTTAAGGCCAGCCTGGGATATGGTTTGTGATTCTATCTCCAAACAAACAAAAAAATTCAGACTGGAATAAAGTTCTTGGATTTAAATCCTTATCATTTGTATTGTGTACGGTTCATTGGTTTCTCTTCCTCAGTGTTCTTCATCTATAAAATGGGTACAATAGCTTCTATCTCATAAAGATAAATAGTAAAAATTACTATTATGTGTATATTTTGCCTTCATTTATGTTTATGCACCTGGGAATGTAGTTACAGTTAAATCTTGACGTGGATGCTGTGAATTGAACCTGGGTCATCTGGAAGATCAGCCAGTGTTCTTAACTGTCAGTCTTTCTTTCTAGCTCCAAGATAAATGATTTAAAAGAGACAAGTACACATTGCTGAGAGATTGAGTTCCAGTGATTCCATTAGGTAACATTTTAGTTCTGTCCTTCTGACACTTTTTGGCCTTTTTTTTCTTTTTTGACTTTATGACCAAATTGAAAGAATTTTTTATTACTTGTATTTATTGCCAAGAGAATCATTTGTGATCTTATTTTTACTAGAAATGTAGATTATCATAAAGTTTCCCTTTCAACCTAAGAAACAGGATTAACTAATTCTATAAAGGATATTTTTTAAAATAGAAAATACTGGAAAGAAAAATTAGTTGCAGTATGTAATAATTTCATCTTGTAGGCTATCGTCTGCTAGAACTGTTTCATAGAGATGACTGACTGCTTTGCTTTAGTTTTGAATTTGGTTCTTGTGAGCAAGTTCATTCCCCGCCCCCACCGTTTATGATGATGGTAATAAGGTAGGACCACACTGTGAATCCACTATAGAAAACAGCCTCTGCATTTACCCCAGGTCTAGAAGCGGACCTACCTCATGGGCAGTGTATTGTAGTGCATTATGGTTCTGAGTCTGTATGGTGTCCTGTAAATAATATGCTCTATCTGTCTGGGTCACTGCCTTGGAGTACTGTTTATTTGCAGTAGTAACTCTGAAAAGAGGGAAAGCTTTCCCTTTTGTTGGTTGATAGCTTTCCCTATAATTAGTAAACCAAGCATGCCTCTTACTTACTGCGAGACTGGAAAGGCAGCTAAAGATTCTGCTGTACACAAACACATTGGAAAATAATTTGGCATTCCTTAGAGGACTGAAGTTGCTTGGCTCCCAAGCCTCGCTATCTTTCCTTAGGTAGAGCCTGTAGAAGCTGGCTGTGTGTACCAGGGTACAAGTGCCAGCATATAATGGCATCATTATTTATGACAACTGAAAACTCCCAAGATCCTCCATAGTAGAATAAAGCTGAGAATTGTGAGTCTGCTCACACAATGAAAAATATGGAATGGTGAAAAAAAATGAATAAACCACAGTTGTATGAATGAACAAGAATGAATCTGAGAATCAAATGTTAAGGAAAGAGAAGCCTCAGAAGAAGATACCCAATATGGTTTCCTTTACATTTGGCTTAAATTAGGCGAAATACCATGGCATATTGAGAATACATATATGGTGAAACCATAAAGAGAAACAAATGACTGATTGATTAAAAACTCAGGCTAGTGGTTCATCTCCATAGTTGGGGAGGTGGTAAAGATTGTGTAGTGTAATGTAGTCAGCAAGTGTTCCCACGGTCTCAAAACAAAGCTCATCAGACTTCTCCTATGATAGTAGTCATCATTGCATGACAGTGACCTCAGAACTAGACACCAAGCATGACCTCATATTTTCTGTGTAGGGGTCAGAAATTCTGGAACAGGCTAGCTGGATAGTTTTGACTTGGGGGTCTTATGGAGTTGCAGTGAGGGAGAGCCTCTTGGTGCTGAGGGATCTGCTTCTATCATGCCCCAAGTTCATGGCTGTTGGAGGCCTCAGTTTCTCACTCCTGGTTTTTTGGTATAGATTTTTATCATGTGTTACTCTCTGTAGAACTTTTTGCTGGGCATGTAGATGTAGCAGGTGTGTCTGTAAGCCCAATGGTAAAATGGGTGATGTAGAAAGTGTCTCTGGAAATTGAAAGGCCAACAACTAGTCTGGAATACACATCAGTGAACAAGGAACAGGGCTCTTTGTTGTTCATTGCTGTGCATTCCAGGCTTTGTACGTGGGTTCTGGGGATTTGAACTCAGGCTTTCAGGCTTGTATGACAAATGCTTTACCTATTGAGCTATGTCCCCAGCTCTGATACAGCTTCTTGAGGGTCTTCATTTCATGACAGCCAGCTCCCCTCCAAAGACAGAAGACTTCAGATTCTTGGTGTAGCCTTTGACACATCTCTGTGACATTCCCACATTCCCATAGCAGCCTCATTCACTGTGGAAGGGGATGAACTTCGTCAGTGCAGGAATGCTGGGAGGCAGAGATCACTCATTGGCCTCCCCATTTTGGAGGCTGGTTTCCACAATTACTCTTTTTAAAACATATTTCAGAATAATAACCTTTCAGAAACAAACTAAATTGGTATGTTTATATTTATATAGGAACCATGTGATCATCACTTTAAATGAAAAGTACTGCAAATAATATCTTACAGTTAGTACAGGAAAATGTCAGCACTATGAAACCCAGCTTCTTTGAGGCAGGAGCCTGCCTGATGAGCTTGTGCCTATAGTGGGTCAGTGGGTGGGAAGGATGATGAGGAAGACTGGACCCCAGTGATACCTGTGTACATGTGATGTAGAGATGGGTTACAGGTACCCAGAGTTCATTTTATTTGCCTCTATACCTGGGACTCCTGATTTTGAAGAGATGTTTCAGAACAAGAGTTGTTGTGAAGTTATATTCCATGTGCCCTCTGTGTTGCTGTCTTTAATGAAAATAGAGAAGTAGTCCATGTTTCCCATCCCGATTAAATGAGAATGAAGCCAGAAATAGCCTAGGGAAGTCAAAACAGATTTTTTTCCTCTTAAGTATTTATGTACCAATTGCAATTCTACCTCTTGTTTTTAATATTAACACCTTTTAAATTATTAGTTTATTTGCTTAACCTTCTCCCGCTCAAATCTTTGAGTTAAGATCAGTGATTCTAGAAAATACACCATGTATTTTCCTCTTAGTTCTCTGTGGTCCACGTGCCCCAGTTTGTGTGGCGGAGTCAGTAGTCTCCTTTGTGAATCCCAGCATCTCTGGAAGTCATTCTGGAACTCCAGGGGAGGCTGTAGCCTGGGAAAGCATCTCACTTCTTAAGCTCACTCATGCAGAGGACAGAATTTCACACCCACTAGCTCTCCTCAGGCCTTTGCTCAGAAGTAAGTGTCACATCCCCAACCTCTGGGTGTGCAGACATTTGCTCAGCAGAGAGGCCCTTCTCTCCAGCACATGGAGAGTTTTCTTCCTCCCTCTGCTTCTGCTCTTCTTTGTGGGGTTGTGTTTGTGCCCCAGTATTGCATCATAGCTTGTATTTTATGAAAAGGAGAGTCCTTGCCAGCAGGGCTTTCTTTGATTACCGCAAAAATGAAAATGACCAGCCTTTCAATGTGATGTTTGTTATTTACTTCAGTTTGCCAACTGTACTCTTTTGAGAAAAGGAAGGAAAATAAATTATATGTATAAAATGCCAGAAGTACATGAAGGGTTATTGTGTCTACAAGGGAAGTATAATTATTAGTAGTAATTATAGTAATTGTCATGATTAAAGGATTAATGGTGTTATTAAGCATGATTGTGGATGTCTCCTGTTAGGAAACATGTAACACACAGCCACTCCCTCAGGTGAGAGTGTTGTTTGGCCCTTTGGCTCTGTGTTGCTTTTTGGAGGAGCATCATTATCATTTGGGGTGGAGCAAATTGTGTAGAATTTGTAGACAAACTCTGATTCTGGGACTGGAAGGCTTTAGTAGGGATTTCATTTTTGTTATTTTCTAGTTGAATATCTTTGTTAGACATCAGCTTGGACTCTTAGCTGCCTTCTCTAGAGGGCAGTAAACTTACTTAGACCCGTGGGGAAGCTGAGTTGAGTTAGGACCTCCAAAGGAGTCTGTGGTAGCAATGTGAATATGATTTAGGCCACTGTGCTGCCTTGCTGTGAAACATATACCTGGCCAAAGGTTGGGTCTGACTATCTTTGCCTCAAAGGATGTAAGTCCTGCCATTTTACTTTGGTTTTTGGTTTTAGGAGAATTCCTAATGCATATGGTCTCAGAAATTTGAGGTAAAAAAGAGGTGCTCAGGCCTTTACACCTCCAATCTTTTCTGAGTTTGGGTCAAGTTCAGGCTGTTTGCACCTAGCAATCTGCCTTGAGACAGTTTCAGATGAAGAGGCATTAATATTTGGAAGGCTTGCATTGTGATGGTTGTAATTAATAACAATATATTGTGCATTAAAAATCTGCTGAGAGCAGAGAACTCTGTGAAGTTTTCACTACAAATAAGTAAGTAACTAATACCTGAGAGTGGGTTGCCCTTCCCTATAACCCTGGCACTCTGAATACAGCATGAGAGGGTCCAGAGTTAAAAGCCAGCCTGGGCTACATAGCCAAACATGGTTCAAAACATGTCAATAAAAGAAGGTAATTAAGGCTGTGAAGTGATAGATATGTTAATTAGCTAATTGTAGTAATAATTTCTCAGTGTGTACATATGGCAGAAGGCAGTTTTTGTCAAGCATACCTTAAAATGAAGTCAGAGAGAGAATGAAAAAGTTCACCATTAGATGGCTTGGATACAAGGGTTCCTAGAGTGAGTGAGGCTGATGGAATTTCCCACAGTCAATATGGGACCATTGTTTTCTTTTCACATTCCCCTCCCTTTTTTTGAGTTATAGCAAAATTTTAATTTGAAGACTTGCTATATAAGTACATGTACTGATGGAAATAGCATTAGCGTAATATAATTTCTTGCTGCTAATTCCTTGCTTCTTGCTGCTTGCAGGGTGAAGGCAGCATGAGCGGTGCCCGTGGGCGGACTTAGGCGTTTGATTTTATTTAGAAGATAGCCACCCACTAGGAAGGTGAGTAAAGATGTCTGCAGCATTTTACTATGAAAAATCCTCAAGCCTGTCAAAGAATGGGTGGTGATCTCCTGTGTACCTGCAGCTAGATTGGAATTTTGCTGAAATTGTTTTTCCTCTTTGGGTAGGTTCATCCCTTAAATCAATTATTTATTTATTTATTTATTTATTTTGTTTTTCTTTTGTTGAAACACATGGAAGTAAGTTGCAAACATCATGGCATTTTCTCCTGAATTTTTAGGAGCTTCTAAAAGTAATAGTGTTCTCCCACCAGCAGCATTTTAGAACAGTCATAAATTATGTGACATCAGATCACTTCACTAAATACTTTAGTGTGTAACAGATTTTCTCCCTTCATGGTTTACAGAAATAAGAGATTTTTAACCAATGTTGTTAGTATTTTGCTAAATTTTTTATCTAATTAATGTAACAACAGTTTTGTCTAATGCAGGGGCAGCTAAGCAGTTTAAATTAGGTTGATAATGTGAATGTGGAGGAATGCTATTGGCCCCAAGTAGGAGAGATGCTTGTACTTGTTTCTCTCCTGTTTCTGTTTGTCCACTGTGGCTATCTTTGGTTGAGTGAGCGGAATAGATGAGAACATCCTCTTCCTGTCAGCATTTTATAAAGTAAGCCAGTCTCAGTGATCTCAGGTGACTGAAGGTTGGTTAATTAAAAAAAAAGTAAATCTGTAGGAGAATGTGGAAAGATCATGGTCATGTGAAATTGAAGCTAATATACTAAAATCAACACTAGAAAAGCTAAAAATGATCCCAGCCTCTGGGACTTAACTATTTGAGTAGAAATTGTACATATCTAAGAGACTTGCTGGACTTTATAATTTTTATAGCGATTGTAGTTATAAGTTATTACACATCAGATTACATGAAACATTATTTCTTACAGGGTAGATATTGGCTGTTCTGAATTCCAGACTTCTTGTAACTACACGTATTAGAAATATGTAGTTCAAGGTAACTTTACAAATGTGTGATTAGTATCTAGATTAAGAAATACCACCACTGCAGCCTCATCCTTTATAGTAGACACTATGCTGCTCCCCTGACTTGTAGCAGAATAATTTTTTTTTGTGTGTGTGTGATTATGTATAACCTAGATTATATTTTTGTGTTTCTGTCAAACAACCATCTACTACTCCTGTCATTGTGTACAGTTGTAGAATGCCCATGTTCATTGCCGTGGAGCATTGCATTGTGTGAGGACACCATGATTTATTTATTCTAGCTGATGTGGATATTTTAAGGGGCTCACTCATCCAGGCCACCCTGCACTGCAGTGGGAGTGAGTGAGGTTTATCTTTACCATGGCTGCAGTGGAGCAGTGATAGGATGTCCAGCCTTTGCCTGGCTTCTGCTGCTTGTGAGGAAGTCCTTAGGTGATGGAAGATACAGACGCATGTGGGGCTCTGTGTGCTTTCTTCAGTCCTGCAGTGACCCCGCTGCTCTTCAGGGCGGCTGGTGCTATGGTCCTTCTCTGCCTCTCTTACTCCGCATCGTCTCCAGGAAGACTGAGGACTCTTTCAGATGGTCTTTGGTGAACAATTAAAGCTTAGCTGGTGCTGATACAACGGGTTAAATCAGTGGGGGAAAGAACTGTCAGTGTGGCTGTGTGGTGGTTATGGAGCCACAGTTATGGACATGGATTAGTAAATTCAAATTCATAGACCAAGCTGGTAATAGGACTGAAATAAGCAGGCAATAATTAGCACTGTGGAGATTTGAGTATATACTTATAACCAAGTGTATCTGGCTCATTTTAGCAAGTTGTTTAAGGGCTAGAAGATGTATTATGAGAAAGTATTCTACATAGGAAAATGATATTCTTATTGCCAAATTTTGTTTTTCCAAATAAAGTTTAATTCAAACACAGTCATGCTGATTTGCTCACAAATTGTGATATATAGCAGTAGAGTTGAGTAGCTGCGTAAACACCCAAAGTATGCAGTTGCAACAAATGATATATATGGCAAACAGAACTGAAAATATTTATGATCTGCCCCTTTCATGTTTATGTTTGCTAACTCCTGCTTTATGTCACTGTAGCAAAGATATAGTAAGGATAATCTGTGGGTCATATAAAAATCTGAGCACATTAAGTTTGTTCATTCATTCATCCAACAGTATGTAAAGTGCCATTATATTTTTGGCACAAAATGATGATAATCAGATAAGGTTTGTGTACTTAGTACATTTTTAAGAGGTGAGGTGCTTGAGAATTCAAAATTTCATTCTGGGTTTGTATTTACTATAAGGTAATAAAATACAGTGTGGAAATAAAACTGCTAGTTTCTCAATTTAAACTTAATGTATCAACCGTCTTAATTAGTTGTATAATTTGATATGCAGGTGCTCTACACAGTCCAGTGACTAAGTCAATAAGAGGATTGTGTAGTTTGATATGCAGCAATTCTTAGAGCTTTAAGATCCTGACTGTACATGGGTATGTAACTCAGGGCTGTTCCTGGTCTGGAGAGGGGGAGGAGAGCTTTTGGAGTGCTTATCACAACAAGCCATGCAGACCTCTGATCTTATGCCATTGTAATCATAGTAAATCTCAACAGAAAGAACAGCAAACCAAGATAATACAGGATGGAATGCAGTGTGGCCAATCTGTCTGTGTTAGTGTGCTTATCTGTTTGCTTGCTCAAGGTTATAAATGATTATGTTTGATAGGAGTCTGTAGACATCACTGTAAGGAACACAAAGTAATGCCTTTTATATTTTTCTGAGAAATATGTTTTTTTTAAGTGCTTGTGTGTATTTTGGGGATGGACACTTGAGCTTTGATTGTTTGCCCACTTACTAACCCATGGCTGTCCTCAGACCGACCAGCTATAATCATGCCAACGAGCCACCATAGGCCACACAGGTTGCACCACTGCCTTCTTTCAGCCCAACTGGTCTTTTAGGAAGTGAGACTGGGTGTTTATTTGGATGTTGTAGCTGCAATTATTTAGTGTTGTACTATGATTCTAGAGTGCTGAAAAGTGCTCAGTGCTCAGTGATGCTATCCATCACCTTTGGAGCCACCAGTTCACAGGTGAAATGCCTTTTATCCTGCTTTGGAGGCAGGGGTATAGATGGGCAACAGTGCTTTCCTCTGAAATCTCAAGACTTCTGTAGGAGCCACAGAGAGGCCTTGCTAGTAAGAGTTAAACTCCATACTGGTTTGTTCTGTTGCTAAACTTGGCTGCAGCTTTTGTTTCTCAGAGGTTTGAGTTAGAGATCTGTGAAATGATGCTGCCAAGAGGTGGTGGGTCCCTCTGGATCCATGGTTCTCAGCTTGTGAGTCGCTATTCATTTGGGGTTGAATGACCCTTTCACAAGGGTCATCTATCAAATATCCTGAATATCAGATATTTACATTATGATTCATAATAGAAAAATTGCAGTTAAGAAGTAGCAACAAAATTTTATGGTTGAGGGTCCTCACAATCTGAGGAACCATATTAAAGGGTGGCAGCATTAGGAAGGTTGAGAACTGCTGTACTAGGTAGAGAGAAGGCCAGCTGGGTGCTGCCCTCAGAAGGAATTAATGTAGCTGGTGAGACTCTGTTTAGCTTGTTGGAACTGTGTCTCTTCTCTCTCGTGTTTGTTGCCCACCCAATGCATGTGCTCTCACCATTGTTGACAAGGACCCACCATAACTGAGCAGATGCTGATACATGGTTCCAACTCTGCAGAACCGTAAACTAGATAACCCGGGAGCTAGAATGCCCCCTCTCCACCATTGCCTCCGCTCCCTTTAGACTGTCAACCTTATTGTCTCAGTGTCCTAGTAGCTGGGATTGTAGCCCTGCATTATTGGTCCAGGTTAATATTTCTTGAAAAAAAATTGGCACTAGAAAAATCAACCTGTTCTATACTGCATGAATTATTTTGCCAAGAATGCTACACTTAGGAGGGTCGATTTTTCAAGCCCATCTAGTTGAAATTTACTTGTCAGTCTCTCAAATTTTATTTTCAAAAAAGAGAGTTTTGAAGTTTGCATCAGTGTGGCTCACTAGAACAAAACATGGTGTATAGAAAGTACCAAGATGATTCTCTTGGTCGAAAGTGATGGAAAACCCAATTCAAACTACAACTTAGTATGCAGGTTACTTAGTACAGAGTGAATCTTCCTGAAGGAAAGGCCTAACTAGGGATCAAAGGGATGTTATGGGATCCAGCTTGACCTTGTGTGTGTGTGAATGGAGACCTGTGGCAGTTTTAAGTTCAGGTCACACAGTGACATCCTGGCTGTGATTTGCTGTGTGCCTAGTGCGAGGTCATTCCCTGCAGTTGGGGACCCTTGATCTGTTTTGATTGGATTGTCACGATCATGAACTTTAGTTCTAGAGCCTGAGGTTACCATTTCTTTAGCTGAACTGGAAGTGTAGATAAATGAATAGTATGTAATTGCAGTGGGACATTTCTCTCCAGACTACCACTTTCCAAAAACCCAGTAGCTGCTTCCCAAATAATTGACTGAGAGGCTTAATATTACTTATAAGTGCTCAGCCAGTAGCTCAGGATTATTAATAACTAGATTTTATGCTTAAATTAACCCATGATTCTTACCTATACGTGGCTTGGTACCTTTTCTCAGTTCAGCATTCTCATCCTGCTTCCTCTGTGTCTGGCTGGCGACTGTCCTTTCTTCTTACAGAATACTCCTAGTCTAGTCTGGTTGTCCTACCTATTCTTACTGCTTCACTACTGGCCAGTCAATGTTTTATTAAACCAGTATGAGTGACAAGTCTTTACAGTGTACAAGAGAATTATTCTATAGCTGGTAATGGTTGTCTTTAGTGGCACATAAAGGTAGTTACCAGGAAGGTCATTTGGTATCAGAAGGTTCACTAATTGCAATAATGCCTTTTAACTTTTTTGCAAAATATTTTGAGGTATGTTCTTTGGTTTGGACTGAGATACATTAGTGTGGCAGCAGGAACATGTAATCCTCCTTACCCCTTGTTATTGTGTCTGTCAGGTGGCCTGTAAAAGGTCAATATTGTCAAGTCCTGACTTTCCCGTTTCATTCTTGCTTTTGTGTTGACTGTGGGACATTTGAATTAATAATCCAAGAAGCAGGCATGAAGAACCCATACATCGAAGTCCCTCCCTATACAAAGGGCAGTGTTGCTATTTGCTGTACAGAGTTGATTTTCTTCTATGTTCTAGGTGTTCCACCCTGGTGGGAACATACTTGAGTGGGGATGTCCAGGCACATCTAGGGCTAGCATCTACTCAGATGTGTTTTCTGGTTATCTAGTCAAACCCTGTATTCAAAGCAGTAGATGACAAACACATTTTTGGGTTGAGAGGTGATTTGATTGTGTCAGCAGAGTGTGAGATGTGGTCACTGACTCAGGTTTGGACCATCTTACTGTTTCCGAGGCTTTTAGCCAGTTCTGTCTAGAAGGAGTCAGTATTTCCCTGTTAAATATTTCCCCACAGTTGTGGAGAATGTTTTTTCCTTTGTATTGTAGGAGGCTTGCTTTCAAGACTCAGATGTTGATATGACTCAGACATTTAGGGAGGGTCATGTTGTATTTTGGGGACAACAAGTGGTTTCTTAATATTTACTGTAGACTAGAGACTGAAACTTGAAGTATACACTTCCCACATCTGCAGCTTTCAAAGCAAGGAAAAACTTAGTAGAAAACACAGTTTTGGCTCGCCATGCCATGCTATGCTTGTCAGGGAAAAGTGGTGCTAATCAGTAGTTACAAAGCTTATTTCATAGCCAGACCCACAGCATCCCTGTAGGACTACTCCCTACAGTACCGTTTCTGCTGAGGGCAGCTGCTTGGTTCGTGGGAGGAGCTCAGCTGTGCCTTGAATGAACAGACCCCTCTCATCTGTGCCCCCTTTGTGTTTTATGTATTTATTTTGAACCTTTTCTTTTGACAGGAGATCATGACAATGAGACCCTTTTAGGAAATTCAGATGACTCTTATTTATACCAGTGCCCAGTGTCCAAACACCCCTTGTTATTGGTGTCTCTTTAACAGAAGGATGTGATGTTTGAGTATTGATGCCAACACCTAGTTTTATGATGATAATTACATTCCAAATCACACATACTAAGAAATCCAGTGGATTAACTTCTAATTCTATAGTTTACCAGATGCCTGTGGGAACCATAATAGGTTCTTAGACCTAACTCCTCTGACAGTTCTCAACACCTCCAGATCCTCTTGCTGAGGAGTCTAGGATTGACTATTAATACTTTCTTCATTGTCTTTGACCTTGGTCCCTCCTATAGCGAAGAAAGCAGATTCACCCTCATTTCCTATATAATGTCAGCAACAAAAAAGATAATGTTGTTATTAACTATGGTTGGATACCACTGTGAGTTCATGTGTTCATTATCCTGTTTAGTATTTTCTCTTTTACATTTTTTTAACCTTTAATTTTATTTTATGGGTGTTCTGCCTACATATGTGTCTGTACACCATGTGTGTTGAACGTCCTAGGGCTGGAGTTACAGACAGTTGTGCAGCACTGTGTGGATGCTGGGAACTGACCTGGGTCCTCTGGATGAGCAGAGAGAGCAGCCGGCGCTCTTGATCCTCTAGCCATCTCCAAATTAAAAAACAAATTTTTTTCATGAAAACAAAATTACATCATTTCTCCTCTCTCCCATGCTCCAGGCCTCTCCCTCGTCCCTGCTCTCCACCCTCAAGCCCATAGCCTCTTTTGCTTCCATTATACGAAATACTGATTCCATCACACAGCTCACTAATTCCTGATCCCTAAGCACTGGTATTGTTGTGCCTCAATTCCCCAAAGAGACCACCAGGGACCAGAGATGTCCAGAATGCAACAGCAAGGTTTATTTTTGTAAATACAAGCCATGGCAGGGAACCCAGTCCAGCTCCTGCCATAGCAAGATCAGGACAGGCTCCTGAGGGGAGCTTAACAGCCACTTTTAAAGGGAAAAACCACAATTTGGGGTTATTCTAGTCTTAAGGTTGTGTGCTGACAGCTAATCTGGGGAATTTCTCCTTGAATCTGGGTCCAGGAATGATGGTGGTGTATTTTGACTAGAGCATTTGGTGGTCGGGTAGCAGGGTCAGGGTGGTATGGATTCTGCAGTCGGAACTTAGGTCATGCTGCCCCTCTGTGAATGGCAGCTTCTAGCTATGGTCTCTGGGAACTGGGTGAGGGACTCTTTCTCAGGGCTCTGTCTGCTTTAGTTCTGCATAGTTCTCTAAAATGGAAGACTCTTTTTTGTCCTGGACCCCACCTGGATCATCTAGGTGTTCAGCTCATTCTCTCCTAGAACTGGGCAAGCCCCTGCCAGGAATGTGGAACTGAACTCTATTTTATCTCTGTGGCTACAAGAGTACAAAATGGCGTTTCTTGAGCTAAGTTTACTCTCTTCAGTATCAACCATTTTCCTGAATTTGACTATTTCAAATATATCATGAGATGGAGCACAAAGTGATGTGGTGTGTATGAGAGAAGAACCCAGGTTCAATTCTTGTTAGGCTCATTTCCTCTATATTCCTCAGAGTCCTGTCAAGAACAGTTTAAGTCTGGAATTCACTTTGAGCAGACAATGCTCTTTGTAGGCCAGTGTCTGCAAACTTGTTGGTGGAAGGTGTATCAATTTGCTTGATTTCTCAGAGGCCTCATCTGTGCTAAGTGTAAATGAAGAGACACAGATGAAACTATTTTGTAAGTCGTTAAACCTAATGTACTCCTGTAGAATGTAATATTGACTTAATTAGGCCTTATAATGTGTTGTTTGTTTGCTTGTTTGTTTGTTTATGAGACAGGTTTCCTCTCTATAGCCTTGGCATCCTGGAGCTTTCTTTCTAGACAAGGCTGACTTTGAACTCACAGAGATCCACCTATCTCTGCCTCTAGAGTTCTAGGATTAAAAGCATAGGCAGCTATCACCTAGCTCCTTTATACTTTTTAAAGGGCCCAGTGTTAGTATTTTGTGCATAGAAGAACATATGGACATGCTGCCAAGGAGGCATATTAGGTTTATTAAAGGAATGGGTGGGGGAGGGGAAGAGAGAGAGAGAGAGAAAGAAAGAAAGAGAGGGGGAAGGAGAGAGAGCAGAAGAGAAAAAGAGAGTGTCTGCCACGTGGTGGGGCTTTTTAAAGGCTGACCATGTAGACACGCCCCAGGCGGCATGGCACAGCTGCCCTGATGGAGTGCTTCTGCAGGTGGGGGCGTGGCTGCCACTAACACCCAGTTCTTTTATGCTGTTTTTACCTGGTGTTTACCTTGTACTGTGTAAATAAATGCCTTTCTTAGCAGCTCAGCTACATTTATTTATTTATTTATTTTTTTAAATTCACCTTTTCTTTTTAAAGGCATATATCAGTACCTACAGCTTCCCACACAAGGCTTCTGGCAATATTTTAACACATGTCAGTTTCATCTTGAAGGACTAACCTGGAACCATAGCCTGGGCATCCATCCCTGTGCCATGGACTTGCAGCTCCCTTCTGAGGGGTTCTTGAACCCACCCCTCCCCCGGCTTTCCTCTTTCCTCCATATTCTTATTTTTCTTCTTTTGCCTTCTAATTTTGCAAGCTTTCTAATAATTTGGAAATGAGAGGGAAGACTTCTGAGCTGCTATATACCTGAGAATGTAGCACTGATGTATAATTTATTGTCTGGCTTGGTGTAGAATTCCTGGTTGGAAATCACTGAGTAGCTGATAGGGAATCGATACTCACCATCTCTCAGCTACCTACGAGTTCTCCATTCTTTCTAGGACCTTTTATTGCGTCTCTTGACTTCATTCTTTATCATCCATGTGGGACAGTTTACTAATATTACATCATAGTTGGGCTATCTAAGTGGATACTGTGATGAATAGCTTTACCTTGAGACAAAACTTAGGAGAATTAGGGAGGAATTGAGTAGATCAGGTTGGTCCATGGGCTTACCTGTGAAGGATTTTGTTGTTGTTTTTGGTTTTTCAACACAGAGCTTTTCTGTGTAGCTTTGGAGCCTGTTCTGGAACTCACTTTGTAGATCAGGCTGGCCTCAAACTTATAGAGATCTGTCTGCCTCTGCCTCCCAAGAAGAATTTTTCTTAATTGGTTAATTGAGGTGGGAAAACTCACCCTGAATGTGGGTGGTACCATTTGCTGGTTTGGGGCCTGTTTAAGAATAGAATTAGCCCAGTATAGAGCATGTGTACTTTTATCTCTCTACTCTTGCTTGCTCAGTGGCTGTTTACTTTGGGTTTTCCTCTGACTCAGCTGCGGGGATGCACCTTAGCAAGGAACTGTAAGTCAGATAAGCTTCTCTTCCTCTGAGCCCTGTCTGCTTGGGTGATTATCACAGGATTTAGGAGATGCTCTTTCCTTGTGTTGTGTTCTGTGCTACAGTATTGACTTTTTCCATTGTTTTCTCAGCTTCTTTCCAAGATGTTGTCCTGTGAGTATCTCTTCCGAAAGATAACTCTGAAGTTTTTCTTGGAACCCTTCTAAAGTTTTATGTTTGTTACCATGTTTATTCTATTTTTTTGTTGTTGATAGTTCCTTAATGTTGTCATGAACTCAGTGCATATTCTGAAGTTAATTGTTTAACCTTTTGAAAATTTATTTTTTGCACCATTTTTGCTTCAAATTGCATGTTTTCTTCTTTTCTTGTCATTTATGTTAGCTATTTCATATGCTGGATGGTTCTGGAAAGTCTGCTTCTGAGGAAGAATGGTGCTTCTCAAATTAAGGTTTGTCTTCTTTTGCCCTGTTAAGTCACTTGTCTTCATTTTCCAGCTCTAAAAACAACTTTTAAGATTTTACTCTCTGCTCCTGCTATCTTTATCCTGTTGTGCCCAAATTCGGAACCCCAAAGAGACCACCGAAGACCGGAGAAGTCCAGAATGCAACAGCAAGGTTTATTTATGTAAATACAAGCCATGGCAGGGAACCCAGTCCAGCTCCTGCCATAGCAAGACCAGGAGGGGCTCCTGAGGGGAGCCTAACAGCCACTTTTAAAGAGAAAAACCACAATTTGGGGTTACTCTAGTGCAAGGTTGTGCACTGACAGCTAATCTGGGGAATTTCTCCTTGAATCTGGGCCCAAGAATGATGGTGGTGTATTTTGACTAGAGCATTTGGTGGTCAGGTAGCAGGGTCAGGGTGGTATGGATTCTGTAGTTGGAACTTAGGTCATGCTGCCCCTCTGTGAACGGCAATGTCTAGCTATGTTCTCTGGGAACTGGTTGAGGGACTCTTTCTCAGGGCTCTGTGTGCTTTAGTTCTGCATAGTTCTCTAAAATGGAAGACTCCTCTTAGTTCTTTATTTTCCCCCTTCTGATGTACCAAGAGCCAATCATGGATCTTTAGTTAATAATGCATATGAATTTTGACTGGGTACTGGGGCATATCCCCTTTGGACCATGAGGCAGAGTTACTTGGGTTCAAGGGCACAGCTGTGCTTTGAATGAACTCATGCTTAGGGACTTTTTACAGCTTAACATCCTTGGACCCCACCTGGATCATCCAGGTGTCCCGCTCATTCTCTCCTAGAACTGGGCAAGCCCCTGCCAGGAATGTGGAATTGAACTCTATTTTATCTCTATGACTACTAGAATACAAAATGGCATTTCTTGAGCTAAGTTTACTCTCTTCAATCCCATGAGATTGACCCCTTTTTAAATGAAATAATTTTTTTTGTGTTGAGAATTTTGAAGAGAAACACTAAATGTATTTGCTGATTTAACTTGAAATCAATTTAGAAGTCTTAAAAACCAAACCCAAACCCAAAGAATCCATCAACCCTGGAGGACAAGCTTCTCAGGAGGTCAGGATTTACATCATCATCGTCATTGGCCAGACACACCTTCAGTGGTGAGCGCTCATTCATTCCCACTCTATTTTTAAGTAGTGGTATATATTTAGATGGTCTCAGTGGAGATCTTGGCTTTCTTTTTAGCTATGCAGTGGCTATCTCGCCTTTTTGAGTTAAAGGCCTTTATTTTGAAGGTGCTTAAGTACTAATAAATGTGTAAATGATAATTGGGCCTTCTGATTAAAAAAAAAAAGCACTTTAGAAGATCCTCATTGGCGTTTCTAAAAGGAATTCTCCAGGAGCTAAGCATAATCCTTAGATTGAAATGCAGTGGACTCATTAAGTTGTTTCCTATAAAAAGCAGAATAATAGACTTTGAATCTATTTGCTACTGGCCACCCACAAAAGGACATTCCTGGGCCAAAGAGATTAGACAAAAGTATAGCATAGGGAGCTGAGTTAAATTTGTGAGTTTTATTCTTAGTAAATACTCCCACAAGGCACTCAAGCTCCGACCGGCAATGGGAAGATAAAGAGTTTTAACTTTCATTTTAAGAGCAGGGCTGTGCAAATATGAGGTAGTTTTAGGAGGGCAGAATGATTCTTTTGTAGAGGCTCAGTAACTGTGTGGATTATTTCATAACTCGCCTCCACTGGTGGTCAATTCAGTTGCTTCCTGTCTCTCTGGATAGGGGATGTACCTGCTCTCCGCACCCACACACAGCTGCTTGGAGGAATGCTTTCGTCATTCTGTGGCCTTGGTGTTCACCAGATAACAGATTTCTTTTCAGAGCCTTGTGGTGACACACAGGAGCCTCTTCTTAATGGCTGTCACTTCTCACCAGAGAGAGAAGAACCTGCTCCTATGATGATTGCTAGGAAAGCTTGCCTATGACACTTGTTGAGGATGTGCCGGGCTCACAGACATGGCCTGGCTTTCCATCCGAACTGAGCTGGACACATCCTAGGTTCCTCTACAGACACCAGACTTGCAGGTTTCCTGTGTTAGGAACGTCACACTTGTCACTTGAAACCACCTATGGTCTAGTACTATTTTTAGCTAAATTAAATATAAATAAAGTATAAATTTTTGCTTGCTGAGACAGGGACCTTCATAGTTTAATTAGCTTGCTTGGGACTTCTGTCTTGGTCACATTCTTCATGCCAGCCTCCTTGTTTCTTTCTATATATGGTAATACAGTGACCCATGTGAACTGTGCCCATGGGACCTTCATTGCTAAGAGAGGGTTGAGTGGATGGTGACTTTCTAGCTGAGCCGTGCTCACCGTGGGTTCCCTGCATGTTTTCATCCCCATGGATGATCTCAGCTGCTGCCTCTACCATATACCCACTTTCAAGTTCTGGCCCTAGAATTGGCCTAGTACGGCCTGGGCTCTTCTCAGCTTTGCTGAAACAGCTTGGATTTTTCAAAAGACATCTGAATTCCAAGAGCCAGCAAAGGGAACCAATGCCCACCCCCTTCTCCCTGTCCCTCAGTCTCAATGAAAAGGAGAGCTATAACAGTTGTGTGCAGGAACCATCACTTACTTCTCTGAACTTTCTAGAATTAGTTCATGCTCAGCTCATGGAGCCTAGCTCTGTACTATTTATAGGTTCCTGGATAAAAGAGCTAGAGAAGCACCAAAGCCAGTTTCCAAGAACATTGTGAGTCAATGCTTGAGGGACAACAGATATTAAAATTTCATTCTGTAGCCAACATGATGTAGGCACTCAGTGTTTGGTAACTATTATTTGTCTCTCATCCAAGTACTCACCAGCCCCAGCCCTGCTTAGCTTTCAAGATCAGACAAGATCGGGCATATTCAGGGTGCTATGGCCACAGACAATAACTGTTATTTGTAGTCCTTAACAAATGTCTGTTAGCCAAAGGAGTGTGTGTGTGTGTGTGTGTGTGTGTGTGTGTGTGTGTGAGAGAGAGAGAGAGAGAGAGAGAGAGAGAGAAAGAGAGAGATTGATTGAGAGATTATTGCATAATGAATGACCTCAAAAGTGCCATCAGGAAACAAAAAGGTTAAATTTACTACACAGATTTTATGATTCAAAAAATATGTGAAGTGTTATGAGACAGAGAACAGCTTTGTCATTTGTCACTTGAGGTAGTCATGAATAGGCGCCTCATCTGGTTGAGAATCTGGCTACCCAGCTTCTCTATGAAAAAAATTGTCCTTCAGCAGAATGTGAATGAAATATTCTGTCCATTGTGGGACTTCTCCAGCTTGTGGAGGGATTGGGAAGAAAGGGTGGCCTTTATGGAATTTGACTATTCTGCCAAAAGGGGTGTGTTCTCCAGCTGCAACTGTGATGACTGCTGGAGAAAAGCTGGGGCAAGGCTTTGAGATCAGTGTCTTTGGTAAGGTGTCCTAGAGGTTGCTGACATTTTGTGAGATGTGTGTGTGGAGGTCCCAGTTAGAGCACTGTTTGGGAAGATGCCTGCTCTGTCCATAATAAGATGAATAAGAGTTGATGCAGGGGGAAGAAGGGATGTGTTATCAAGCAGTCAGGGTGCATCTGCCTGTCATGGTCTGAGCTCAGGTCCTGTACCAAGTCAGAGAAATTATTAGTCTGGTAATCCCTATGGAGCCCAAGGCCACCAATCTGGTCCCTACAAGATGCTCTGCCCATATGTACACCACAGGTAATTGTTCTTATATTGGTGGTCTGTACTGTAGGATTTGCAGTTCCAGAAGTCCAAGGTAAGGTCAGAGGATGACTGTTTGGGGTGGTTCTCTTCTTCAGCAGGTGCTGAGGGCTGTCCTCAGGATATCAGGCATGCCCAGGAGGTGCTTTGAGTCAATGAGCTGAGCCCTGTTCTGGCCCTTGTTAGGGCTGGTCTTACCGCCTCACAGGCATGCTCGGAGGTTTGCTTTCTATGTGATTCCACACCCTGTGAAGTGGCCACCAACATCATAGAAGGGACACACTTATAATAAGAAGCATCTAAGTGAAAAGAGCCTGATGGTTGAAGCTTACAGTAGAAGTACCCCACTCTAATTCAAAGCAGAATTCAAAGAGATAAAGACATGCAGTTAGTTATGTTTGTGGGGAGCCATCTTTCCTGTGAGTAGCTTGAGGAGGAGATGCAGAGGAGGTGTTGTAGTGGGAGGGAGTGAATGCTGGGCCATCATGCACTAGAGCCATTTTTTATACTGTCATGGCTTCAGTTACTGCTGGAAGGACTGACACAGATGACTTCATTTTTACTGTTGGCATCGAGACAAGGACTCCTGATGTAGTGCAGGCTGCTCTTGAGCTCAAACTAGTCCTGCTTTTGCCTCCAAAGTGCTGCCATTATAGGTATGTGTCAGCATGCCAGAGAGTTCATTTCAGTCCTGACAGACGGCTTTTCATCCTCTGCATAGTTCCCTCTAGTGACATCACTGATAAACCATCCTGTTTGGTCTTGATGGGCCCGTCAATGGAATGAGATCTTTCCCCTTTGGTCTGATCACGCACACACACACACAGATGTACACACACACACATATATGTACACACACACACACACACACACACACACACACATTCCTGAACAGTCACAGGTGATAAGGGGCCTGTGTCAGAAACCCTTTTGGTGAAATTCAAGCTATTAGAAATTTGCTTGGAGTTTTCTGATGCTTCAGGTCTATCTGTTTGTGCTAATTCTTAGCATCTCTGAAAAATGTTGCTGAGGGGATTTTGTTAGAAGGTGCCCTTCAGTAGAATGTCAGCACACAGCAGATTCAAAGATCTACAAGGAGAAATGAACATTTACAGAGCAAATGTCTAAAGAATAAATAGTTTGAAAAACAAATTCCTGTTAGAGCAGTTTTCAATGAAGTTGACAGTAAATGCTTTTGAGAAAGATGGATGCTATAAGATAACTAAATTAGATCAGACCTGGATAGAACATTGGAAGAAGTTTGCTAACTGATACACTTGTTCAGTTTCATTTTATATAGCATTTTAGAGTGAAAATTATAATTTATATGTAATATACTAGCACTGTAAGAGTTGCTATAATTATACTTTTTTCAATAAGCCTAAATTTATTTTCCATTTAAGCAGTGGTATTAACTTGTCAGTGGTAGGTTGCTTTTATAAATAACTTCCCATTTCATTTTGCCTATTTTCTTGAAGTATTGTTGTTTTTGTCAAAGAACTTTTTCTGCATCTGTGGAGATGATCATATGCTTTCTGACTAAAAGTATGTTTACATATTATATATACCAAATTTTGTGTGTTGAGTCAAACTTGTATCATGGAATGAAACCAAGTAGGTGATGTTTATTAGTTTAGTCTGCAAAAATTTTATTAAGAATTTTTGTGTTCCTGTTCTTCAATGAAATTGGTCCCAAGTTTTCTTTGTTGTTACTCTATCATTATCTTGTTTTGGGGTCAGAGTAATGTTGGATGGTAGATGTGTTCAGTGGTTTTCCTTTTCCTTTTATGCTGTGGAGCAGTGTGAACAGTGCTATTAGCTCTCGAAAGTTTGATAGAATTTGCTGGTGCATCTGTCTGGTCTTGAACTCTTCCATTGTCTTCACTGTTGCCTGGATCTGTTTAAGTTGTTTATGTCCTCATGACCTAATTTTGGGGGCTTATGTGTGTCTACAACATATTTGTTTTGTTTTGGACTTTCATGGTTTTTGGAAAGTAAATTTTTAAAATACTGCCCAATGAGTCTTTGAATTTCATTGTAATTTGTGGAAACTGCCTCTCTCTCTCTCTCTCTCTCCAATTTGGTTTCTGTGTCTGTCTGCCTGTCTTTTTGCCTTTCATCTTGGCAAGCTTGGGTAGCAGTTTGTCTATCAGTGTTCTAGTTTTACAAAGCACTAAGCCCTTGAGTCTATGTACTGTTGCTTTCATCTCCATTGCGTGACTCTCTCCTCTCATTGTTACTGTTTCTTTCTGTGTGCTGCTCTGGGGTCTGGATTATTTTTGTTTTTATAAGACTTCAGGTTACAACATTGGATTATTTATTTGAGATCTTCCTCATTTTCTTAGGGTGAGCTCCCCATGCATCCATGAGCACTTTGTTTAGTCTCTACATATTAGTGTAGTTTCTGTCATTTTACTTGTTGATTTCTGGATTTATTGCATTGTAATCTGATAAGATGGAAGGAATTACTTTATTTATTTTATGTTTTGTAAGACTTGGTTTGTGGTGTAGCATGTGGTTTGTTGTAGGCAGAGCCCCAGGGGCTGCTGAGAAGACCACCTTCTGAATCTGCTGGATTTAGTATTCTGTGTACATATCCAGTGAGTCCTTTGGATCTATAGCAGTGGTTCTCAATCTGCAGGTCATGACCCCCATGGGGGTACTTAAATGACCCTTTCACGGGGCTTGGTAATATCCATCCTGCCTAATGGATATTCACATTACAATTAATAACTAACAAAATTATAGTTATAAAGGAGCGATGAATTTTTATGGTTGAGGTCACCACAGCATGAGGAACTGTATTAAAGGGTGGCAGAGTTAGGCAAGTTGGGAAGCACTGCTCAGTGGTGTACTTTGACTCTAGAGTTTTTTTGTTTTGTGTGCTGGATGACCTTTTTGAAGGCACACTTTTGTGTGTGACACTTAGGGCAGCTACTGTTACTGTTCTGGGACCTTTCAGGCTGTTTATGCCCATTAGTGTTTGGTTTTGGAAACTGCCTGTCTTTTTCTCTGGACTTGTCAAGTATCCTTTAATTTCCTTTGTGGATCTCTGAAGCTGTTCTCTTTCGTTAGTGTCTGCACCCCCGTCCCCAGGGGTTTCTCCATGAGGCTATCCTGAAACTCACAGTTAGACCAGGTTAGACTTGAACTCTCAGAGATCCCTCTGCCTCTGCCTCCAAGTGCTGGGATTAAAGGCATGTACCCCATCCTATGTGTCTGTTTTTTTATTCTGGTGCTTTCTTTACTGGTTCATACAGAAGTAGCTTTGAGCTTGTATTTTACTTGGAAGTAATTTTTACTTAGAATAAAATGTGTCTTTTCACCAAAACAGAACTTAAATTCTTCAATTTTTTTTGTATGTATAACTTCACATGTTAGAGTTTTAACTCTTAATATTACTCTTAGCAAAGACCATAGGAAAAGAGGAACCTTAAACTGTTTATACATTAGGAATTTATGAAAACTTACTTTCAAATGAGAACCGAATCTAAGTTATATTTATGAGGGGCTGAAGCCAATAATGAACATGGTCCACATGGCCAAGCTGTTTTGTGTTTATATTAGAGCGTATGTGTGTGTATGTGCGTGCATGCACGTGTGTGCTGGTGCATTCATACATGTATGCACATGCATGTGGAAGTCATTCCTTAAGCCGGCTGCCTTGCTTTTTGAGACAGGGTCTCTCAGTGGCCTGGAGCTCACGAAGTTTCAAAGGGTCACCCCTTGGAGTTTACCTGCCTCTACCTCCTGTACTGGGATTCCAAATGCATGCTGTCATGGTTGTCTGTCCTGTTTTGCTTTGTTTTGTTGTTTTGAACAGGGCTCTGAAGCCCAAACCCAAGCTCTCAAGCTTGTGCGGTGAGCACCTTCCCTCTCCAGCCGTGACATGGAGACATTTTAATGTGACTTTAACAAATATCTATGGAAGAAGCAGCTTTATTTTAAAATATTTTGTTGTATTTTACTTGCTGCTTATTCTTGAGTTATAATGAACTCCTAAACATTTGAAGTTTAGCTGGATCTGCCATAAAGTAAGGACCAGTTGTTTTAGAAGTCATCAGATGAGGAAAACAGGATGCTCAGACATCAGCTCCTGTACATGATTCCCATCACTGCAATTTCTAGTGCCATTGAAAGTGCATCCTCTCTCAACTCCTGCCCCACATTTAAATAGTGATTTTGGTGGGAGCATTCTCACTTGGTTCTTAGAACCCCAACAGCAACTGTTGTGGACTCCCTCATGATTCAGGCTGACCAATCCTTATGGGCGATTGATTCCCAGAGGGCCTGTGAGAGTCCCTGTCAAGAGTGGGAAATGTACCTAGAATGTGGTCTAGTTTAGACAGAGTTCCATGGACTGATGAGAAGGCTGTGCTTCAGAATCTGCTGGATGCAGTGTTGTGTGTATCTAATGTGATTGCTGCTGCTGCATCCATCAAATTACCCATCCTTTGTCAGGACAGTCATTATAGACACAGACTAACATAACATCATACCTCAAGGCAGTTACATTAATTTCTCCAAATTTTGTGGTTTACAGAAGACTAGGCAGCTAGAATTCTCCCTAAGGGCAAGAAGATCACGTAGACTTAGTGTTTCCTATGGTTATGCAAGTTGCAATAGAGATTTCCTCGGGCTCTGTTGGGTCCCTGTACTTTGTATCTCTTGCTGCTCGAGTAAATGTCCAAATACTTCAAGTCAACTTTGATTTGCTCAAAAGAGTTCCCAGAGTAAGGCCTATCAGATAAATGAGAAATGCCCATAGTGACCAGGGAAAGGGAAGTCAAGGCCCAAGGAACACTGATTGAGAAACACTTCAGGGTCAGCATTTTGACCCTTATTCTCTGTGTCACTGACTAGGGGTAGAAAGTGGCTGATGCTGGCACAAGTTGGGAGAAAAGGAAAAGTCCCTGAAGTAGACATGATTCCAGTAGCTTTGTGGGACATTTCATTCTTCCATCCTGGTCCAGGGTTGACTGCCATGTGAGTTTCAGGTACAAGTCAAAAACTGTTTTGGTGGTTTGAATGACAATGGCCCCTGTTGGCTCATAGGGAGTGGCATTATTTGAAGGGCTAGGACATGTGATTTTGTTGGAGGTGGTGTGTTACTGGAGGTGGGCTTTGAGGTCTCAGAAGCTCAATCCAGGCCCGGTATCTCACTCTCTCTTCCTGCTGCCTACTGAACCAGATGTAGAACTCTTGGCTCCTTTTCTAGCACTATATCTGCCGGCATGCTGTCATGCTTCCCATCGTAATGGTAATGGACTAAACCTCTGAACTTGTAAGCCCGACCCAATGAAATATTTCCCTTTGCAAGAGTTTCCATGGTCATGGTGTCTCTTCACAGCAATGGAAACCCCAACTAAGACAACTGCTGGAAGCCTTGATAATCCACCCCAACATGCTGGTTAAATTCCATAATACATGGTTACAAATATAATTTATAGTGATATTCTCAGGGGTTGCTTTATTTTTCCCAGAAGAAGGCTGTGAACTTTGAAGGAGGGGTCTTTGTTCTGACAGCTGCGTTTAACTCAATATAGTGTGATCATGTGATTGATCAACTCTGACACCAATGATGATTCTCTCCAGAGAGAGAGAGAGAGAGAGAGACAGAGAGAGAGACAGAGAGACAGAGACAGAGATTGATTTTGATTGATTTGGTTGATAGCTGGCCTTGTCACCCATTTATTAGATGCATGGTGTTATTGTGTCACGATATTGTGATGATATTGTGTGGCTGTCAGCTGTCCAGAGAACTTTCTTTAGTAATATAGTTTGTAAAAAGCACAGGCAAACCCTCTCTCCCTGATTATAACTGTGGAAGGAGCATTTATCCTTTTTATATTTACAGATTTTTTTTTTCATCCACCAAGTGGGTATGCCATTTGCCTCAGGGTAATTATAAGGCTTACTTGTGTGTAAGTAAAGTGTTTGTATGTTTATAGGCATTTTATATGTAAATAGACAGTTTATAGGTTTTAAACTGAAGCTATATATATGTACATACATGTACGTATTAACTTATAATGCTTTGCAGGATGCTGGACACATAGCACTAACACACAACAGATGTCATCATACCATGTGGATTAGCCTGCTATATTTATAATCATGTTCCATGCTGGTTCTGTATGGTGCCACTTTGTGTGCCAAGCACCTTTCTAGAAGCAGCAATGCTTCTTGCAGGAGAGTGGATAGGTGCCAGGCTCTGTTGGAATTGCATCTAGATTCCAACATGTTTTCTTCATTGCTATCCTTTTGAATTTTAAGCCATATTTTTTAATGCCTACTGTGGTCTCTTGAAGTGTTAGCTATTAGAGTTCATATTGTTAGTTCATGATGCTTTTCTGGGAGCTCCCAGGACATTAGTAACACAACCTGATAAAGATGTAAAATATTTCTTCTCTTCTTAAACATTTTAAATTCACTTATGGGAGGATATTGTTCATAAAGCAAGCTGAATTTATTTGGCAGCCACTTTTTTTTTGGCCAGTGACTTGATTAGAAGTCTGATGCTTGCAATTGGCCAGAGGTAAGAACTGTGGCCTCTTAGCCTCTTACCTTGTCCACACAGTTCCCAATTTGAGTCCTATTAGTATAATACCGAGGGCTCTTGGATTCTTTCCTATTTCAAATACAAGGCAAAGGACACTGATCTTACCAAGGTTCTTGTGGCAAGGTCTCATTCAGGCTGCCTGCAAATGTGTTACTTAGCCAAGCTGATACTGAGCTTTGGAGCCTTGTGCCTTGTGTGGAAATCATAAGCATGTACCACCATGCCCAGTGTTCATCATTTGTTTTCACTTTTTTAAGAATTTAATTTCCTGCAATAGCACTCGTCATAGACAGGCTCATTGTGTAAGACTGTGGCTAGCCTTGAACTCACAGAGAGGCCTCTGCCTCTGGAGCTCTGGGATTAGACTTTACTGTTATGTTTGGTGGCACTAGTTCTATACTTACAGGCTCTGTTTAGATCAGTGGTCCAACCTTCCTTCTGTTGTGACCCTTTAATACAGTTCCTCTTGTTGTGATGATGCCCACCCATAGTTATTTTCATTATGCTTCACAAATGTAATTTTGCTACTGTTATGAATTATAATGTAAATACCCGTGTTTTCTGATGGCCTTAGGCAATCCCTGTGAGAAGGTTGTTTGACTCCCAGAAGGGTTGTGACCTACAGGTTGAGAATCACTGGTTTATATTGATTTGTTTTTCAGGATTGTTAAAAGAGTATCTTCAGAATCATCAAAGTTCTAAATGAATGCTCATATTTTTAGAATTATTGACATTATAAGGATAGACTTGAGGATCAATAGTGGATTTCCTGGAAGAGTTTTCTGTTGTACTCAGTGATTTTTAAGTAACAGAGATCTGCTTCTTTCTTGTCTTTAATATTGAGGGACCAAGCTTGCTGCAGGGGCTGAGAGCTGGTTAAACAGTGAAGACTTCTGCCTTTTGGTTTCCAGAGTTTCCTTCTGAGATAAAAACTGAGGAAACCTAGACAAGCTTTCTCTCAGTCCCCTTGGAGGTTCCAGCACAAAGCACAGCTATCCTAAGAAATACAGCATCCATTCTTATGTGGTTGGCAGGCAGCCAGCAGCTATGACTTAGGACTACTAGGAGACTGACCACTATGTCTCTTGCAGGACACACGGGATGCTAAAGCCATTCTCAGGGCTTGTCACCCTCTGTTCAGGAAGCATCAGGAAGACTCTGGGAGGGCAAGTTTTCTGTTTGGCATATACTGGTTCAGGCTCCTTGGTCCCTGAAGCTTATGCTTTTCATGACCACATGCTATTGGCTTCCTCATAGAAAAAAGTTACTGATTTTTCCAACCTGTGTTTCTTTTGCCTTGTTAATTACATAACTTGAGTCCCCTTTTCTGTCGTTAACCTCTTCTGAGAAACTAGCTTCTAGTCCATATCACTCACTGTGTATGTGGGTATATTGTGTGGCATTAACCACCATATTTATTTATTTATTTATTTTGACAAGAAAATCCTGCCATGTTGAGTTGGTGATTTCTTTTTTTCTGTATGTGTAGGGGAATGCAAATGTAAGTTTGGGTATGCTATTTTATTTTATCTTATTTTTTTAAAGCCAGCCTTTACTTTTGGGGAGAGTATTAGGAAGATGAGCCTCAGACTGGTGACTTGGATGACAGCAATGGTAATTGCAATGATATGGCTCAGATGGAGAAGGAAGGAAAGTCTTGTATGGGGGGAGGAAGTGGGTAAAGAGTCAAGAGCTTTGATAGATGCCTTTGGCTGAGAAAGAAGGGTTTCACACATCTGTCCCTCATGTCCTCCTTCCCATCTCTAAGCTAAGCAGTCCCTGGGTGTTAAGCATTACTGAGTAGTCACTGCTTTATAGCCTTGGTCAGGGCTACATGGAAGGTCTTCCATTTGACTTCTTTGGATAGATGCGAGGGAAAGGCTGGAAGGAAGAAATACATGTATTGTTGATTGTTCAAAACTACTACCCTTATACTCCTACTTTCTGCTTATAAAATCTGGATTTTGCATATTTGAGAGTTGTGATGGTCAAGGCAAACACAGTTGAAATTCCCTGAGATTTTTACCCAGGTTGCTTCCTTTTCTAGTGAACTGGGCAAATGTCTTTGAACACCCAAGGGCCAGCAATATGCATGAAACAGAAGCATAGCATCTTGTCAAATCTTGAAAATATTTAAATAACACAGTAAATAAATAAGATACAGCGATTTTAAAAGCTCCCTGTTACTGGAAAGTCCAAAATTCTAGGGAACATGTAAGGACATGGGAAAGGGCGTATTCTCTTTTTTTTTTTTTCCTCCACGGAAAAGGAAATTTTAATTTTAAAACATTTGAAATACATGTGGGCTTGTGTGTTTATTCTTTCTCTTTTGTAATGTGTATAAAACAAAAATCCCAAACAGAAATCTCTCCATGCCAGTGTGTAACACTTCTGATGATGTGTGTCAGAGGTCAGACAACATTGGGGGCTGAACATGTGACATACCACGGGCCTGATGTCTCTTCTGACAGGAGCAGATGCTGCTTATAGCCTATTTATCATTGCCAGTGGCAGATTGTCAATATTCATGGAAATCCAGATTTTTAAGTAATGTACTAAAATCCTTAACACCAATACCACATGGGGCAAACCAGTTCTATTTGTGGTTTCCTTTGGGTTCATGGATTACTATTTGGAATGTTTTACATTTGTAACATTGCATTTGTATTGTGTATGACCCCGGATGCTTGCCAAACAATTAGTATTTTATATTTAACTTAACAATTTCCGAGCACAAAATACAAAACCTCCCGTTGAATTTGAAGTGCAGCATTTCTGCTTGCCTTGAATTGAACTGTAAGTACACATCATAGAGCCTTACAGTGGGCCATTAATGAAGATGTATTATGTGGACTTGAGTGATGGGGAATTTAATAGCTTATAGGCTATAAATGTCTATGAATCATAGATAGATCTGAACATGGACATAGAAGCTATCTACACAATAAAACAGAATATCAATATGTTCTCTGCTTGTGGCAGCCTCTTCTGTATCAAGAAAGCAGAGAAACAAAGGACTAACAGTTAAGGTTTGCGGTGGGGGAGGGAGAGAGGGAGAAAGGAGGTTGGAGAGATGGTGCAGTGAGTGAAACTCTGGTGCAAATATAAAGGTCTGAGTTTGAATCCCCAGAACCCATGTGAAGCCAGATGCAGTAATATGGATCTGCATTACCAAGGCTGTTATGGAGAGATGGAGGCAAAGACAGGGCAATTCTAGGTCCTTGACAGGCATCTTTGTAGTATGAGGTTTCCGGTCTAGCCCAGAGGTTCAGACCCACTCACAGCCTCACTGCTACTTAGCACCAAATAATCACACAAAGGCTTCTATTAATTTTACCCTGATTGACCTAGGGCCCAGGCATATAACTGGCTAACTCTTTACTCTTGAACTGACCCCATGAGTCTTATCTTGTTCAGCCATGTGACTCAGTATCTTTTCTCAGAGCAGCATAGTTACCCTCTGCATCTGCTGGCTTCTCCTCTGTGGCATCTCTCTGGCATATCTGCTCTATTCTTCCTGTTCCCAAAGTTTTCTTAGTCTAGTAGCCCTGCCTACACTTCCTGGCTGCTTTTGGCCAATCAACAATTTTATTAAACCAGTAGGCGGAACAGTTATTTACATAACAACATAATCCCACTACACAGCTAGCCTTGTGTATGGTGTGCAACTGTGAACAGATCAGAGGCCCAAAGGTAGTTTTCTGACATTCACAGTGTGCTGGGACATGCATGTGCCTGGGCTCACACCTAACCATGCACAGTCCTCGTGCACGTGTTGCACTTACACAAGCAAAGTCACTGAAAAGTTCGAGTCTTTGCTCAGTCTTGCTCTCTAAGCTATCATTTATCTGACAAGTTTTCAGTTTCCTGTTGGTTACATTCCTGCATTCCTGAGAGGTAAAGGTTGCCCAGATTTTTTTCAATAATGCTCTTATGTTCTTGGTTACAATTGAGAACTTAAGAGAAAAAAATCCCTTTATTTCAAGAATAGTAAAGAAACAAACAAGCAAACAAAAAAACCCACTTATTTCAAGAATTTCAAAGGAAACTAGGTTGCAAAGATCCCTGAAGGAAGCTTACCGTAGGAAAATGAGCTATCATTGTGTCTTTGACACATTAGTGAGGGCGCCTTTGCCTCTGTCCAGACCCTGTATGGTTTAACTGCTGCTTGCTCTAGACTTAGTTCAGGGGTGGAGGGGCCTATGACTGTTCTGGGTACACACTAAGTGTCAGTGAGGAAGAAGCTTTTTGCCATCTCTCATGGGGTGAGCCTTCCCACACTAGTGTTCACTGCCATCCCAAGCAGCCCAGACACTGAATATAATTATAGCAGCTTCTAAAATTGGTCTCCAAGGAAGAGGGTGAACTTTTCTGAGCCAAACAGAGGCACAGGGTAGAGGCTGTGCCATTCTCAGGACTCAGTGCCTCATGGTGGAAGTGAAGGGCCCAGAGGTGAGTTACTTGCCCAGGGCCTTCAGGGATAGAGTCGGAATTCTCACTCATGTGTAGCTGGTTCCCAGGCCCATGTCCTAACCACTCATGCAGATGTGCCTGTGCAGTATAAAAGGAAGCTTCACCAATCCTTTCTCAGTGTCTGCTCTGAACATTAGGCTTGCTTGTCTATTCCAAAGAGCCTTTGCAGGTAGGATTCAGTGCTGCCCACATGCTCGCTGCTGCTCTCTGCAGAGAGGAGCAGGACATTCTCGGTAGGAGAATGGGTGATATTTTTCTTGCCTGTGTGCCATCCTGCAGATTGGACCTAGGACCTGTGGAAGCTGGCAAATGCAGAGCCACTGAGCTAGATCCCAGCCCTCCTTTTCATTAGACACAGGGTTTCCTTAAGTTGTTCTGGCTGACCTTGAACTCACTCTATAGCCTAGGCTGGTCTTGATTCTGTATGCTTCTTGCCTCTTGAATAGCTGGGCTAAGTTTGAGCCAGGCCCTATTGACTTAGAGGATTTTGAAGAACACACTTTTTGATAGGTATACCCTACCCCAAGATTGATCTCATGTAGTTCAGGCTAGCCTTGAGTTAGCGCTCTTGCTCCTTGCAGGTATGTACCACCATGGTTGTTCCTTCTTTCCCTCCTTCCCGCCCTCCTTCCTTTCTCCTTCTCCATAAGCATCATCTTACAGCAAAGCCCCCAAACATTACCGTCCCACACTCTGCCCACCTCCTCTAAACACCCAGTATATGTCTGCATGACTCTTCTAAACCTGGGCTTTTGAGCTTAGAAAGCTCGTTCTGGGGCAGGAGGGAGAGAGAGAGGGGGGGGGGGGGGGGGGGAGGGAGGGAGGACAGACATGACTTAATTATCTGGTAAAATCAGATCAATGCAAAAAATTCTATTGAGAAAATTAAGTGATGCTGACTGGCATGCTGCTTTTAGTAAGGGTTGGGAAAAGTGTCAAAGTATCAGATGAGGGGCAGAGGCTATAACCTACCAATGACAGAGAAGAGACACAGGGCACCAGGGCCATAATCTGATGATCCCCACTGCTTTGACATTTTTTGTAATAGGTAAAAAGTTCTTTATTTCATTGTAGTGTATTAATGGGTCATTCTTACTGTCCTGTGTTCTTTCTTGGTCATAAATTGCTTATTGGCCAGGTCTACATAGAATTATAGAATTTGGAGAGGGCTCTTAACAAACTGGGTATGTGAGCAGCAATAAGAACACTGCTGGCTTTGATATGTTCTTTTGACTTATATTGTGGTCATTAGGGATACGGTCTCCAATGTAAAGACAAGAGAGTGCTGTTCATGACTCTTAACTCTTCCATGGCCCTTCTCCACTCTGCCTTCAAATGAGTCCTTTGAACAACTGACTTGAGGCCGGTCCCAATATCTGCATGGCTTCTGAAAGGTCACAGACTTCAGATGTGCTTGAAATGGAACCAAACTGTGCAAGTCCAAACTGTCTACCAGAGGTAGAGGGTCAGAGGTGGGATTTTTCCATGTTAAGCTTTGTGGAATGAGTAACACTTGCAGAAAATACTTATGCACTCACCTCAGGTTACAAAGCCTTATTGGAGTTTAAAATGTACTTTTATCAGAAGAATTTAGTGAGCAGGATCTTCAGGGCCCAGATGCTTGCCTGGCTAGCAGTCCCTCCAGCAGGGTTTGCTTATCTAGATACCCCACTACCACCCTCAATGAGCATGGCTTTCTTCCTTCCTCCCCTTTCCATACACAGTTCTGATTGTACCTGTCACTTCCTTGTACCAGGTCTTCTCTGTTTCATGTGTGACAGATCCTTCTTATCCCAGTGAGTATCTGTGTCCTGGGTGGCAGGTTCTGGAGAGCTGGAATTCATGCTCAATCCCTGGTTGTGGTCACTGTGGAGGTAGTTTGTGGTGTAATAGCAGGAACAGGAGCATGTATTGGCACAAGAGTATTGTGTTGGAGGAGAGGTTATTTAGCTTGGCCTGGTGACTAGTGTCTTCCAGGCCCAAGTGGCCCCCTATCTTTCTTCTAGGTCAAGGCTTTTGGCCTCTTAGAGGAGTGTTTCCTGGCAGGATCTGGGGAGAGCTGGCCTGGAGCACTGGGAGCAGGTGTCTCAGCCACTTGTGGCATTTGAGATAGAATGTCAGTAACTTCATTCAAAGCATACACAAGTGTAACCAGAAACGCTAGGCCTGTGGATTCTTGTAACTCAAACCCCAGTCACTATGGGACTGATTGCATAGGAAATGAGTCTAAGAAGAACACTTTATATAAGAGGATTTGGTGTGGTTTTAGGTGACAGAGTTTAGAAAGGTTCTTTTTCACTCTGTTGTAATATAGTCTTAATAGAAGTTGTGACCCATCAGCATGGTGTACTCAAACTGCTTGCCCTGTGTGCACAGAATACCTTTCCTTTAGGCAGGAGTGTCCAAATTCCTACTTGCATTTGACCAGAGATTGATGGATCTGAAAGCAGTGATGTTTAGGGGCTGACTGAAGTGTCTCATGGGCTGTTAGTGCCTAACAGAAAGCTCCTGTGTGGTGAGTGCTGTTTTTGGTCCTGGAGGGATTTACTGCTCTGATGTTATCAAGGCAGGTGATTGGGACTAGGGATGAATTTCTGAAACTGTCAATGGACTTTGGTACTGAGATTTTTGCATTCTAGGAGGGCCATAGCAGTGACTGGCTCAGAGCAGGATGTTTGTTTTAAAGATGGTGCCCCTGGAATTGTGAGCAGATGTGTAGGAAAAGACTTGGTGAAAACCCAGCCATTTCTGAGGGGGAGTGCTGCTGAATGCATTTAAGCTGAGATTGAGAAGTATGTACCTTTGCCCTAAAACATCTGCAATAGTGCTTTTCAAAGTGTGCTCTCCCAGCTATCTGTGCTGGAGAGATGGTGGGGGGAGGTGGTAGTTGCTGCTGCTGCTGCTGTGAGAGAGTGAGTGTGTGTGTGTGAGTGAGAGAGAGAGAATGTGTGTATGTGTGCACATGTGAATATGTGCATATATGAATGTATATTTGTGTGAATAGGTATAGTATACACCTGTATGCAGAGGATGTTTGTCAGCAGTATAGACTTCTAAGCCTTACATTAGATCTACCATACATACCATAACCTATGTGTGCAGAGGCTGGGAATTTGCATGTTGGCCAGACATTTATTTTTTTTTATACATAGTGGAGTCCTAGAATAATTAATCTAGAAACTAACAATCTTGTCCATTTATTTACCACGAGGACTGAGTTGGTCTGGGAAGAGACAAGGATTTTGAAAGCTGAAAAATTAGAAAAGGTGGGATTCAAAAAGGTGGGACTCAAATTTGTTTGCTGACTTGGTGTATTTAAACATGAATGTTTTTTTTCACACTGTCTTTGTACATCTTTTAACACTTTTTTGTTAAATGTTCTGAACTCAGGTAAAAATGTGCTCTTTGCTGGCTTCCAGATGTCACTGAAGCCTCCTCCTCTTTTGTCCGGGAGTAGGGGTGGGCATTGAAGAGGGCTGGAGTTCCTATTAGGAGGGGTCTGCCTGAAATGGATGAGGATGAAGATGGGTTGTGGTTGATTCCAAGCCCTCTTAGGACACAATATCCTTGTGCCTTTCAGTTCCATAAACTTAGGTCTTCCTACTGCACCTATGAACTGACTAAAACCAGAGGCCGGTGAAGCATAGGGCTTTCTAGTTCATTTTAGGTTGACCTTTTATTAAAGTGAGCATCTACTTAAAAGTCTTAGGTACTTTTAAGTATTTTATTATCTAAAGATAAAGATTTGTTATTATGGCAAGCATTGACCAGTTCGAAGAAGGTGGCATAAATTTGACCAATTAAACTATAGTTCATTGTTGAAATTTTGTCTCGCACAACCTTGTCCCGCAAGGAGGATGCGACACCAGGCTCTTCTTTCAGCAGTTTATTCAGGAACCTTGATTAATTTTCTGACTTCTGACTTACTTACTTACTACGGGGACTGACTGACTTACTATATCTCCTCTCCCCCGGGATAACCCACCCGCAGTCTAAATAGCCTCTGGGCAGCCAACCCCAGTACACCACATGGGCACCACCTATAGGTCCAGGTACGTGGAAGCAAGCCAGATCCTCAGCCTAGCCAATTATGGGATAGTTTGTCACTGAGAGCACTCACCATGTGGAAGGTGGAGGGCGGAAGCCAGCGCCATCTTTAAGGCGTGGCTACATGCAGCTCTCCACAAAATTTCATGGAAGATTTTAGTTGGGAAGAATGGTGGATATCCTCTATTCCAGCAGTGTGGGTGCCCTGATGGCCTGCATTCTTCATCCTGTCAGTGTCCCTTCTTGCTTTTGTCTGCTTGGTTGACAAATGAGTGTGGTGACACCTACTTTGCAGTTTTGTCATGGGATCTAATGATTCATGCAAAGTGCTTGTACTGTCATTGCCAACATGGTAAGAACATACATGTCATATAAGGTGTGATACAACAGACCCAGGGAAGTTATGGTTTACCTGAGGCCTTGTTACCAGTTCATGACCAGGAGACTAGGCCTCTTCGATCCCAGCCTTTGTTCCAAGAGACATTACTAGTTAGCCAATCCTTTAGTTGCCAACTTAAAAACTGTGTGCTCACTGCAGGGACTAACATTTTGGGAGCTCTGCTTGGTCTCTGTGCTCAGACTATTCTGAGTCACAAGGTCTGACTCAAGTAGGAAAAAAGTGAACAGAACCAGCAGAACTCTTCTATTGTTTTGGTCCTTACCAAGTAATGCAGCCTTTAAAATGGCTTAGTTAAACCAAGCAGACACGGAAATCTTTGGGGATGGAGCATGATCACAAGAGGCCGAGATACATTGTGAGCAATGGATGGCAGTGACTGAAGTGACCCCATGATGTGGCGCGGGTACTGTGACACAGGTGTTGCGCTTTTCTCATCTTTGCTGTCAGGGGTAACCATCAGTGACTGTCCCAAGGTCCCTGTCACCCCATCAATTTGACTGTCACTTGTCATTGGTAATATTCTTTTCTTAATGTCTGACGTTAACACCTGTAGTAATTTTGTTGGAATCGTCAATTAAAAAAAACAAATAATGCACATGTATGGATGTGTACATATTTGTGACTAGTCATGCATACAGAGCGGAGTGGAGACAGGGACTGAATGTCGTCGCTGGGACCCACAGTTCTGCTGAACTGTTTGTACCTGTTTTGTTTTCTTTTCCTATGTTGATAAAACTGCCCTCTCTGTGCTTGAGAAGGTGTCAGGTGTTTCCTGCTGTTTGTTTAAGATTGATCTGAAATTCCTAATACCTCTATATAGGTGGAGATGCATTTTACTTTTTAAATTTATAACAGGACAGGACATAATTAGTATGTTTTGTTTTTTTTTTTTTTTTTTTTTTTTTTTTTTTTTTTTTTTTTTTTGCCCCACGTGCCCTATAAACAACCACACCACACTGGACATTTGCCTGGAGCTCACTGTATGAGACTCTTAATTTCTGTCTGTGGGAGGAAGTAGTTTCTGTGCTGAGTGAATTGTCTCAGTTGACTTCTGGGAAAACCCACTGTTTCCTTTTGATAGGTAGCAAGTATATGGTCACACTCTGTATGTACTCCAATATCAGTATGGCATCTAACAAGGCACTGAATTTCTTAAAGTTCAGTTGCTCTGCCATTAGAATGAGTGGTGAATTCCTAGATTAGGACCAGATGGCTAAAGCTGACATCCTCCCATTCCCTTCTCATTCTATGAGCTTCCTGGGTAGGTGGTGTCAGAGACTGCTTGAGCTGTCTGCTGAAGCACTTGGAACTTGATGGATGGGGAAGGCTTTCCAAAGACAGCTTCACTGGATGGAGTTGGGATTAATTGTCGGCGACTTGAATACTGTCACTGCTTATAAAAACGAGCAAGTCTGAACTACAAGATTATCCTAAGTAAAACCACATTTATGGGTCTTCCTTGGCCATCCCTTAAACAACGTTAGCAATGGGTCTTTGATGTGGAATATGTCCCCGGAGGCATATTTATGTTTGTGTTAGCATTGTGGTCTCTCTTCCAGATGTGGTCAGGATAGTCTCTGCGGCAGTCTTGAATAACTTGCAGACCAATGAATGCTTACATGAGATGTCGTGAACATTAGGCCTAAGGTCTTTGAAATCTACATCATTGATGTGATGCTACATCACTGCACCCAGCTCCTCATTAACCAGGAAAAGACGCCAGGGACCACTCCATCAATGTGTGGCTGATACCAAGTTTACCTAGGGTGTTCTAGGCATGACATTTAAGGAGCCAGGGGTACCTTGCTCACTTTTCATGATGGTAATGAACTCAGATGCCGCATATAGGGATGAATGTTTATGTGGTGTCTCTAAATGGACTATCCTTAAAATTAAAAACGTTATTAAAAAGCAATGAGTAATGAGAGTTCACTGAATATAACATACAATTGATTGCCAGCCGTTCTAGAGTCCCGAAGCATAGAGGCAGGAAAGTATTTTGATTACATCAGAGACCTTAAGTGGTAAACTGTATCTTATAGAAGCGGTGGGCTGCCTTAACTTCTCTTTCCATTCTCAAGAGTACCTGTTAGTGTTAGTGTGACTGAGAAATAGAAATTGGAATTGCATCTTGTGCTTGCTGTCTGTGTCAATCACTAATGGGACCATAGGACCAATGAGGTGTCTGTTCTCTTTCTGTATTAACTGTTTCTACTGGACTATTGTCAACCCCCCATTCTTGGGGAGCAATTATTCCTGTGTGTCATTTGAGGCTGTGGATAGGTGAGGTCTTGGGGCAGGTATACTCAGTGCTCAAATAGAAAAGATTTGGCTTCTTCAGGCTCGTATGAATTTGCTTTCAGATTCAGAATAGGAAAAGATAGTTTGCTTTATCCTTCTATTGGCATTTATTTACTTTGTTCTTTCAGATTTTTAGAACAGGTTCTGTTTCTACAACAAAATGTGCACAGTTTTATGGATTTCTTGAAATAAAACATGTTTTCTCCTCGGAATAGTTTACTAAAACTTTTAGCAATGAAGATATTTTTGTTAGCCATGGTAAAATGATCATTCTTTCCCACCTCATATAAATAACTACCTTGCTTAAACATTAGTGCTAGGTCTTTGTTCTTGTTTTTGAGTCACTGCTAAAGAAAAATTGTTTTTGTAAATGACTACTGATGATGCTTCTTAATCTCTGTCTCCTTGTAAATGGAACATTCATCATACTCTTTATGCTCCTTGCACATATCTAAAACATTTTTAATAATCAAACAGTAACTTCAAAACTGTTCACAAAGAACAGTACCCTTTAGTGAATATTCAAATGCTGGAAAATGCTTCTCAATTTTGCCCAGTAGTGTTTGTATATAAATGTGTTAGCAACATCAGCAATACTGTAAAGCATCTCATATGCATGTATTATTATTGACTTGTTTCTGATTTGACTCAAAGTTGGCAGCAGACAGGGCCACAGACTACAGTTAGAGAACAATGGCAGCTGGAAGGCAGGGTGACATCAGGGCTACTTCTTTTCATGTTCTTGCCTCAGTTCTCAGACGTGTTGACCTTCGCCTTTACCCCAGAGGACCAGCATTTCCTGCTGTTGTTTTGAAAGTGATGGCAGTGAATTCTGTGTTGATTGCTAAGCAAAACCCAGGATAAATTCTAATGCTCACCTCTGTATTTCTTGTCTTCTTTTTTTCTTAATAGTCTCAAGACCTTTAAGTTTCTCTGAGAATTTCTGGAAGGAATTACTGAATGAAATGAAAACACTATTTTGGTTTTATTCCAAGCGAACTTAATGGATATGAGTATATTTATGACTGTATGGCTATCTCAGATCACACTTCTGATGACTGGGTCCTGAACCTCTGCATTCCTGTGGGCACCTGGACCCTCTTACTGGAATGAATACACATCTCCAGGGATGTTTGTTTTCTATTTTTTCAACTCAGTGTGCCATTTAGAATGAGACTTTTGTTGACTGCCCTTGATGAAGTACAGCTCTCAAGCCTACCTAGTCCTTCCTGCTTACTCCCCTGGCACAGGCCTCATGCCTGCCCGACTCCACTGTGGGGTGCTTCTGCACTTTGTGACGGTGCACAGGTGCACACCACATTGTTTTCTGGCCTGGAGCAGTGCCTGTTGCATAGTAGAAACTCTAAAATACTTGCTGAGTGAATTAAGAGAATGAATGTACAAGGCTATTCAGGGAGTTTTGTACATGGGAGATGGTGACTCTGGTGACTGTGAAATGTTTCGGAGGCTATTGCCACATTCACCCTGGGATTTAATGAAAATCCAAACCAAGGGCATAGAGAATCAAGGTCAGTGTAGTAATGTTTGGAAATGAAGGAGAGAGAGAAAAGGAAGAATCTGGAATGTTCTACTTTTCTAGCTTGGCAATGAGATATTCTTTTCCTGCAACTAAGTAAAGGATTGGTAGGACAGGCTTCAGTGTTTGTCTGAGAAAGCAAGCTGTATATCAAAAGAGATCAGCTTAGTTCTGAATGTGTGCCGGTCTTCAAGATGTTTTCTCAGAGACTCTAATCCCTCCCCCCACTCCCTCCCCCCCCCATTTGCAGATTTTACTTTGAGGTCAAATTTCCTAGTGTTTTAAAAGCTAGCCATGCCGGCAGGCTTTGGCCTCTAGGGAGCTGATATCTTTAGACAGAGAGATTTTTCTGTATCTGGGAACCAAATTGGAATTACTGAAGATCTGAATACTTAATTAGCTTTGCAAGATCTTGAGTCACTAACCAGAATTAGTGTTTTAAATATGAAGTTTATTGTTCTCCACTTAGCAGCCTCTTCCCTTGTAGAAAGGTAGGCTTAAGCAGAGCCCTCATCTGCATCCAGTGCTCTTTCTGCATCTCTGGCTTCCCTCAAGTCCCTGGCATTGATGTTGAGTGGCTAACATGGATATAAGCGCCTTATTTGTGAGCCAGGTTCTGTCCTTCGATTAAGACCTTGAACCTGAGGAGATGGTGGGCTGCAATAGACTAAGCTGAGTCCATTTCAAATATATTTTAGAAACAGGTAGACTATGACTCCCCGAGTTTTAAGTAAGTGACTGGATGATTTTCAGCAAATATCTAGAATCATTGTAATTAAAAAATTCCAGGGTTAATGTCTGTGAGTTTCCTTGGCTGTTTCAGGTTCTTTTCTTTTTCTTGGAGGCATTTTTCACTTCTTTTACATTTTACCTGCCATGAGGGAGGCTTGTGCTTTTGAAAGCTTTATGATATCTGTGTGCCCCCATTTTGCAAGAGTGTAGCTTGGTTGTGTGTTTGGTGGTGTTTTTTTTTTTTTTTTTTTTTTTTTTCCTGGATGTTTCTGAGACCCAGTTATCTGCATTAACATTCTGTGTTCTAACTCTAAATTTAGTGAAAGGAAGATATGAGCATACTGATGTGGAGGGGTGTGCTTGTTGTATTATTGAATCCAAAAAGCAACTTGCAGAATGTTTTGTATATCTGGAAAAGGAAAATAGACAGTGACATATAATGTCAAAAATGGGACAGAGCAAAGGGGAATATTCACTTCTTAATTTTTATCCCCTGGGACATTCACCCCCTCCCCCGCCCACGATGTCTCAAGTTTAAAAGAAAAACCAGAGAATGATTGACTGATTTTCTAGACGAGCTGTGTTGGAGACAGACCCAGAACTACTCCAGTTATCTGCTCATGGGCAGTAGCAGTCTGGTTCTATGCTGGTTCTGTTGCTGGCTGAGGATGAATGAGGCTGCCCCCTTAGCTGTGTGGCTTTTGGTCCTGCCAGCTTCAGGCTGGCTCCACTGGCATTTAGATATTTAACTTCTAATTCAAAATTACAAAAAAAAGAGATGCTTCTTAAAAACTGTTAGTGCTAAACTTTTTATTAGCTTGGGCTTCTTTTTTGAACTGGGGATCTCTCTAAAGATTTTGGTGTGTCATGGTGGTATGTACTAGGATAGCCCATTCATTATCTGTACTTGCGAACTCTATTTGAATCTCTATCATTACTGCTCTTTTTTAAATGTGGCTGGCATTGAGACTTGTTTTCTTGCACAGATATTTAGTTGGGCTTATTTCTGCTGGTGAAACCTGGTATTAGTGTCTGAGAAAACGTAGCCAGATCCCCCTAGCTCCTAGAATGGGCTGTCTGTCTGTCTGATGTCTATTTATCTTTCTTTTGTGAGCAGTCAATGAAAACCTTGATATATTAGGCAAATACATGATCATTGAGTTTTATATCTAGCCTGCTGTGTGTGTGTGTGTGTGTGTGTGTGTGTGTGCGCACACACACACACACACACACACACACACACACGTGCATGTTTTAAAGACAATTTTGCTGTGGAATCCTGGCTGGCATTGATTCTTTATTCTCCATCTTCTACCGAGTCCTGCCACCACATTCCACAAAAGATTCCTCTTAAAGATTTTAGGAATCAAGTCTGAGCCTTGGGCATTTCCAGGTGTATGGTCTTAAGGTGAACTGATGTTTGCTATAGGGTGTGATGTGTGTGGTACCTTCTGAATCATCAGTATAAACTATCAGATGTGGCAGTAGGTGGCGCTTGGGGATGGTGGTAACTAGTGGTAGGTGTGGAGACACTTGTATTTCACAAGATGACCTTTTGTTTTGATGCTTGCAGCTTCCCTTTTTTTTTTTTTTCTTTAAGCTTTATTAGAGTAGTTCGATTTGTTGCTCTGAGCACAACTGACGGATAAGACAAAGCCTTCCAGTTGGAGCCTTGGTAGCTCCTGATTAAGGTGGACTTTAATGGTGGTTTGCTTTTGTCAGTACAGATGATAGGGATGATGATACAGGAGTCCCTTATAAGGACAGTGACTTTAAAGTGTCCAAAGAGCACCATGAATTTAACACAACAGTAAAGCACATGTCTTAGAACTATCAACCCTGGCAATTTATTCAGATACCAAAAGCGATGGTTCAGGATGGAACCAGCTACTGACTCTTCCATTGTCTTTCTTTGTTCAGGTCATTTTCAATGTCCCACTATGTAAATATTTGTAGTTTGTGAAAGTCAAGATCAAAGAATGAGGTTTTGCTTGAGGTGAAAGTAGATGTAGCCTCCTAGTATTATGTTCGTGGGTTGAATTTTCACTCACTGAGTACTTAGTATATATATATACTTTTGTATGTAATCAAATTTAATTCCCAGAACAACTGTGTGAGCACCATTAAACACCATTCTACCTTCTATGTGAGATTCCTGAGTCACACAGAGGACAAACTTTGACCAAGGTCATGTGACTAACCAGTAAATGTTAAAGCTGGAACTTAAATCCAGTGGGTTCAATCCAGATCCAGGACATTTCGTCATCACTTATGATTATTCTTTTAAGTGGATGATGAAACTTTCCTGACCAAGGTTAATTATGACCTTATGGAGGACAAGGCTAATTTGACTTCATTTAAGAATATTTAATGATGGTTCCTGTGAATTCCAGCTGTGATTGCTTCACTTTCTGTCAAATGATTATAGTTGGTGGCCATGGCCTCTGGCTGGATGAACTGTACTCCAGTAGAACAGAGCAGCCCAGCTCCAGCCAGGGCCAGTACAGCTGGACTGATGTTGTTGCAGGACTTGTAGGCCCTTATATTTTATAAGCTCTAAAGCACAAGGACCTTTGAATACAAGAAGTGGTTCAACATTAGCCTTCAGTGGCAGCTGTTAACAGAGGTTGAGTTTGGACCCACAACAAAAAATAGAAAGCAGTATTACTACGATGTATACATCATATGGCCATGTGGGTGCTGTAACAAATTATCACAAACTTGGCCACTTAAGCATCAGGAATTTGCTTTTCGATAATCCTGCAGGCCTGAAGTCTAGTATCAGTTTTAATGGTCTGAAGTAAAGGTGAGGTCAAGGCTCCCTCCCTCTGCAGGTTCTAGTTGACTCTGTCCTTGCCTTTTGTAACTTGTGGTGGCTGTCTGAATCCCTTTTCTGAGCTGTCTTACTAGAGTCTTTGTGAGGTCACTTTGCCTTTTCTTCTTGTGTTTGGTGTTAGGCCAGTCTCCACATGTTAAAGGACACCTTTGATTGTATGTAGGGACCTACATGGCCTCTTTGACTCAGTGTCTTTCACCTACTCACATTTGAAAGCTTTCGCCTCCCCCGGCCCCTTGGCTTTCTGTCCTTTTTGCTCTGTAAAGAAACATTCCCAGACTTTAGGGACTAGGATGTAGTTATCCTTCAATAGGCCATTGTTTGGTCTACCATGATGCCAGACAGAATTAAAACAGTTTACTCTATGAATATATGCCTAATTTCAAAAATTCCCTAACTGCTTTGCAGGTCACAGAGGATAACAATGTAAATTTTCTATGGTCAAACATATCTGAGTATTACTGGGTAGGATGTCTGTCTTTGAGGACAATCGCTATTCAGTGAATTCCTGCTGTGAAAGAGCTGCTTCACTCATTCAGTCCCAAATTCCTCAAACTCAGATGGCAAAGCAAAAGGACCCACTTGTTCATAGTTGGTAGAGTTCTTGGGCATGTTATCTAGCATTGGTTGAGCTTTTATTCCAATTAGTATTTCTAAAGCATGGAGTATATGTTAACCAATTATATGCTTTATGACTTCAAAATCAAGATAGATATGCAAAGTTAGATGACATTTATATTCATTCTTTTTTGGAGGGTGGGAGGGCACAATCTCTCTTGGTAGCTTAAGCTGTCCTAGAATTTATTCTCAGACTTGTCTCAAACTGTGGCAATCCCCAGGCCACAGCTTCCTGAGTATGAGAATTAGAGATATAAAATCTATATCTTGCAATGTGTGAGTTCTAATGTTGTACCTGATGAGTTTTAGGGGTTAAATCTATGGGTTATGAAATGGGGAGAATTGTTCTTACATGGAATGATCTAGAGAATGATCTAGAAGGTTGCTTTTCTAAGTGAAGGGCATCCATAGGGGAATAGGTAGATAAAGAAAACAGGGCTTGTTTAGTATGAGAAGTGATGCTGGTGTCTGAGGAGAATGGGCCCGGTTCTCTATTGCCAGTGATGGGCACAACATGGCTTTTTGTCCAAATTCAGGTCTCTGTCTGCTTTCCTGAAAATGATTTTATTGGAATATAGGCATTTCTGTCTGTATTGCTGTAGCAGTGAAGGGGGAGGCCTACAGAGCTCCCACCTTGCCATCTAGGCATTCACTTAAGTTTGTTGACTCTGATCCAAATAATAGGAGCTCTTAAAGGATTTTATCATGGATATTGTATCCTTGAACTTCTGTGTTAGAGAACGGACCTTGGCAAATGTATAGAAAATAGATTGGAAAAGATAAAGGCTGGGAATTGCAGCACGAGGAATAGGAAGGGAACAGTAGAAGTTTTGAATATAGAATTACTACAGTCTGAGTGTGGGGTAAGGCAGGATGGTAGAGTCAAAGACAGTTTTAATAATAAGCTTTAACTTTCTAATGTGTCAATCACAACTAATTGAGATATTATAATTAATTTGAATCATATCTAATTAAACTTTCCTACTTTTTATATAGTATTTCTTCTCTGCAGGCTAATAACTGGCATGCATGCCATATTTTATCTAGCTGCTGTGTCTTTTTGGACTTGGAGACTGTGACTGATAGACTCTCTCTCACTCTCTCTGTCTCCTCTCTGACCATGACAGTGTGGAGGAGTACTGGTCATATGTTTTATAGACTGTCCTTCAATTGAAATTTGCCTTAGGATTTTCTGAAGGAGATGTTCTTTTCATTGTACCCTTTCAGGAGAAAAAAAGCAACTTAGCTTATCTGTGTTGGTATGACCTGTTTTCTTTGCTGTCAAGTAGCGCACACATGTTGAGTGATGCTCAGATGAAGCATCTATATAAAACACTATGAATTTTACTGTATAGGATTTCTGCATGCTGTCCACCATTTATTGATCATGCCATTAATGCTTAACAGTATGGATTCATGGATAATTTGTATTTTTGGTTATAATCCAGTATTATGTGCCTTATTTGTATTGCTCAAGATGTTTCAGCTTTGACCATTGAGAGGGCATTTCAGTAGCCCTGGGTGTACCCCATTGACATTGATTTGTGTGTTTGTATGAATATAAGTGCATTTTAGTTATTTTTTTTTCTCTTTTATCCCTAGCATTATATGATTCTTCTGAAACATTCAGATGTGGGAATGGGCTTCTCTGGACAGTGTTTAAGTTTCTTTACAATAGTTATGTGTATCTGGTAGGATTACAGCAGAGAAGATAAAACCATGCAGGGCATTTAATATGAACAAAGTGTGGAGCCTGTTTGTGAGATTCCCAGGTAATTGCTGGTTCACATTTGGGTAGGAGTAAGGACAAGCCTGCTTAGCTTTAAGCATGATGTGGTGGAAAATCTTGGTTGCCCACCTGGTTGGATTAAAGTCACCATAGACACAAACCACTGGATATGTCTGTGAGGAACTTTCTAGATTATTAATTAAGAAATCATGACTCGTCCTAAATGTGAGTGGCACCATTCCATGGGTTTGGGGCTCAGGCCAGATAGGAAGGAGGATGGGAGCTAAGTGACTATAGACTCGGCATGGGCTGCCTCATGCCCTGCTGTTCTGGTGCCTTCTGCACTCTGATGAGCTGTGGCTGGAAACTGCCCTAAATGTACCCGCCTCGAAGCTGTTTTCTCAGGGATGAAGAGCAACTCATGCACATTTCTTTGCAACCTTAATATTCTTATTGAAATACCTCTATAGGAAAGAAATATTGTCTCCATGTAGGCAAAATCATTGGAGAAAACTTTATTAATTGTACTGCAATTTGTTCATTCTCAGCTGGGAAGAGACTTCAACTGGTCTCTGGAGTGTAGAGTTCCTCTCTCTTCCTAGGATCTCTTAAGTGTAGAGGTGTTCCCCGCCTTGTGTGTGTGTGTGTGTGTGTGTGTGTGTCTACCTGGTTCTGAAAATGAACTGTAGTCATTAGGCTGAGCGTTCTGACTGGCCCTCCCCCCTCTTTTCCCTTTCGCTGGTATAGATATGATAGAAGTTTGGCTGGAGTGCAGCTTTAGGAAGCAAGGGTATTTGGAGAGCCCGGCCGAGGAGTATAGGAGTCTGCAGTTGCTTCCCCCCCCCGCCACCCCCAATGTAGAAACAGTCTCAGAGGATCATGCAGAGAGGACCTAAGAGGCCTTTATTTGCCCAGGATTTGTGCATAGATTAGGTTCTTTCCAGAAAATGTGAGGAATTAGTGACTAAGCAGACAGTTTGCTGGTAATCTCAACAAAAAAGGAGCTTGTCTTCAAGTATGTGCTTGCCTTACCATTCTTAGTACTTTGTTACTGTTTCCTGCTTTCCAGAGTATTAACTGACAGGTGAACTAACTCTGCCCAGCTTAGAAAGTTACATAATCTAAGTCAGTGGATCTCAAGTTTTCATTGCACTGTTCTATATATTTGTTTGTGTGCATCACAGTGCCTGTGTGGAGGTCAGAAGACAACCCTTGGCCATCAGCTTTCTCCTACGAATCATAGTTAAGGATGATCTTGAACTCCTGATGTTCCTACTTTCTACCTCCTGAATGTAATTATATTTTTATAATTGCCTTTGTTAAGTTCGAAATTACTTTCTGTTGACCTTACAGTCTTCTTTTCTACATGGGGATTTTAAGTGGCTTTTAACAAGTATGGTGTTTCTGAGGTCCTGAGAAAGGAAGGGGGTTGTCATGGAGCCCTGGCTGCAGAGAATAAGCATGGGATCGCCTGTTTCTCATTGGCTGTTGGCATTTGTCTTGCACACGTAACTGGAAGATATGTTTTACTATGCTTTCAGCTATCTTCTTTGTAAAATTGGACGCAAAGTTGCTGTAGTGCTCTGCCCTGAATGTTTAAAATAATTCTTTTATTACTAAACTGTTTTGGGGCCAAATCACTGTCCTGGAGTGGTTCTCTTTGACTGTGGGAGGGAGGTCAGCCAGTCTTGGTATTATGGCTCCTGTATTTGGTTCAATAGAGACAGGACAGCTCTCGTGTGTCATGCTTCTATCAGCTCTCTGTGAGTGAGGAAGAATTAACTTAGTCTAGACCTGTGACCTTGTTTGTCTGCTAGCCCAAGCCTGGCAACCAGGAATAACTACTGGGCTCCTTTCTGAATAGCTGTGCTCATTTGGAGTGTAAACATTTTATTAGCTTGGGAGGAATTCCAAACTGATTTTATAATTGGTAGAAGGAGGGCAAACATACCCGCTTTGTGAAGTTCTGACTGAGTTTATGGCTTGGAAGATCAGCACCCTGGTTCTGAGCAAATCTCTTGTGACTTCTGCTTTTCAAAAATCCCAGCTCTGTGGGCTTGTGGTGGTAGCTGTGTGCCTTGTTCTGTTGTGGTGTGGGATGTTTGTCCAGCAAGGAGAGCTCTAGGACCCAAACATAGGGGAAAGAATTCATCTGGACTCCTCTTACATAGCCTCACCACCAGGACTGCGCCTACCTGGAGACTGGCTAGTGCCTCTTTCTCGTCCCCCTTCCTGGGGAAGCCTGGCAGGGGAGGACATTAGTAAGTCATGGTAGGAGGTCCTTGCCTGTGATCTAGTGACCTTGAGACCCCAAAGAGCATAGGAACCCATATATTGACCTATATGATTAAAATTTACGTTTTAGGTTGATCACAAAATGATTTCTATCAAAGCATGTTGAATGTAATTATGTGAGCTTGTGTTGGGATAAGTTTTATTTTTTAAATATGTTTTATTTTCATGATAATTACTTTACTTCTATTTAAGCATACAGCAGGGGCTCTACTTTTTTTTTCAGTGTTAAAGTAAGCCAGTTTTAAGAGATTTATTATATGTGTATATGCCATGACACAAGAGTAGAGGAGTCCTGGCCTTCCCTGTAATGTTAGAAAGCCCTCTCTGGTGCTGAAGGTCGGTAGCATTCTCCACAGATGATGTAACTGTCTTGCCATCTTTAGTTCTATATGCTAATAACAAGCTTGATTTTTATGGTAAGATTTTGGGTCCCACTACTTTGCTGAAAGTGTGTGTATCCTCAGTGTCTTCAGGGTTTCTCAGAACAGGATTATGGTATCTGTCAATAGAGGCGATTAGAGTTTGTGCTTGCTGCTTTCTGTTTCTTTTATTCCACAGGTCAGGCCTTCATTTCTAGGACTTGAAAAAGCTTCCTAGTTATTTTCATTTCTCACTCTATGCTTGTGCCACCAGCACAGAATCTTAGATTCCTGGCCACAGCAATCTAGTGGCACCCAAGAAACAGAACCTCTCCTGAGCAGGAAGGGCTGCCAGGGGTCCTGCAGCTTGTTCCCAGGAGATGGTATTTACTTGGAGAGAAAACTCTTGTGTCTAAATGTGTCATTTGAGTCAATCAATCCCTCTTCTGATGGCTCCATCCTGGCTCTCTTGTTTGAATTTGACACAAGTGACTTTCTCTCCCTTGGACATCTCCCAGAGTAGGTTGCTCATCCAGGGGTCAATATCTTTATGTTCAAGGCCTTAGCCTCATCTTTGATGTCTGTGAACCTTAATATAACTTCTGTGTGCCAGATGCCACAGTAAGCTGAATAAGGCATTCACTGTTCACACAGTCAGCTGTTTGAACTGGATGTCATTCCTTAGGATTTAAAGGTACAGCAAATAGTAAATCTGCAACAAGTGATGAAATGATGTGCATGTATTATATTTTACTAAAAACATTGATAGTATATATACATATGTATATATGTACATATATATATAAATTTGAGACAGATTTTTTTTTTTTTTTTGTATAGCTCTGGCTATTCTGGAATTTGCTTTGTAGACCAGGCTGGCCTCAAACTCACAAAGATCTGTCTTCGTTTGCCTCCCCAATGCTGGAATTAAAGGTATGTGCCACCACTGCCCAGCTGCAATATTCTTTAAGAAATATTTCAGTAGCTAGGTGTGGTGGCACATGCCTATAAACCTGCAATTCCACTAGACTACAGCAGGATGTAGTCACAGACGTGAGGTCTTGTTAAGCTAAATTGTCTCAACAACAACAATAATAAAAAACAAACAACAAATATCAAACAACAACAAAAACAAACAGAAAAACTAAAGCCAAATCAAAAAATGTTAACAACTGGAGTCTTACTGTTTGTTGATTTAATATGCATTGGGATTAACAATAGTCGGAAGAAGTACTGACATTTAGAAAACGAGACCCTTTCATGATATCTCTCTTGAACTAATTTTTCTCCTCTGTAGCATCACTAATATGAAATTTGACTAAAAGATAGAAGATAAAGGCCTTGTGTGTTTTAAAAAATCTTTTTTCTGCAACTGAAACATGGTTTTCAATCCAGTTCTTTCCTGAATCCTGCATCCTTAGTTGATCCATTCTTTGATGCAGGTTCCCTTGATGTGCCCTGGCACTTCAGCTAGAGCCACCTTGAGCTTTGCTACCATCCAGTCATCTTCTGGATCCTCTCCCCGGAAGCGAGTCTGCTCATCCTACCTGCTCAAAGGCACTTATACCAACCAGCTCCTGGTCATCCTTGCTCCTCTTCATGCCTAGTGACTTGAGTGACAACAGTCAAAGGTTCTATCCCACAGCCCAACAGGAAACAAACCACCAACATGTAGCCTGTCATGCTCAATACCTAACTTCTCACTATGGTAGTTGAAATACTGATTTCATAGCCTCAAAATCTCATGTAACCTGTTGGTTACCCACTCTTCCCCGAGGTCTTTCCTCCACTCACCTTCCCATTTCCCTTGCTTGGATTCCGCCCTAGTGACTTGATTTCAGTTCCTTTGAAATGGTCTCCACACTTCTGCTTTCCTATCTCGTATTTGTTTAGCAATGTTTTTTCTTCAGTTTCCCCTTGAGTTCCACTTTTAAGGTCTTAGGTAAGAAACCACGTTATTATTGCACCACACCCATCCTATGGTAGCCACTGTATTGGTATATAGAGACCTTGGCATGAAGAAGACACTTCACTGTTTTGAGTGAAGAAGTGAAGGTAATGGTATTTATAAATATTTTAAATGCTGCTTACAACCCTGAGAATTGGCTCATCTTTTTGTGTGGCCCAAATACCATGCCTAATACACCACACTGTTTCTCTGACCTTTTTTACTTGGACTCTCAAAGCTGTTTCTGGTCCATTGAATTATCTAATAGGCCTGCAATACGGAATATATCTTCCCTATATTTAGCAGATGGAGGCACAGTCCTCAGGATGTTTATATTGCCTTTTACCTTTTCTTTTTAAAAACCTAGTTTCTTATTCTTAATTCTGCATTTGCATTTGTATAGGAGAATGTGCATGTGAGTGCTGGTGCCCATGGAAGCCAGAAGAGGGTATTGCATCCCCCTAGAACTGAAGTTACAAGTGATGACAAGCCATCCAAAGTGGGTGCTGGGAAATTAACCCGGGTCCTCTGCAAGAGCAGTTAGCATTCTTAGCCACTGAGCTATTTCCATCTCCCTCTATTGACCATTAAACATGTATCTCCTCCTCATCCCTTGGATTTCATGACAGGTGATAAAAGTCGTTAGATGGCAAGTTAAAGATGACACATCTGCATGAGGATAAATAAATACTGAACTTATTCCTAATACAAGGTTGTATAATTACATTCAACATGCTTTAATAGAAATCATTTTTTGCTCAGCCTAAAATGTAAATTTTAATCATATAGGTCAATATACATTTTAATAATTACTTTGTATTTGAGCATACAGCAGGGCCTCTGGTTTTCTTTTAGTAGCTAATTTTAAAAATCTGTTTGTAACAAAAGATATTTTTATATGTGTATATGTGTTGGACCTGAGTTTCTATGTGTACTTCATGCATTTAGGAGCCTGTAGGGATCTCCAAGAAGTGGAGTTATAGGAGGTTGCTGAGAGCTTTCTTGGGGTCCTCTGCAAAAGCAACAAGTGCTCTTAATCTGTGAGCCATCTTCCCAGCCCTAGATTATTATTTTATTCTTTTAACTTTTAGTTAGTTTAAAGGTGATTTTTATTGTTTCCATTTGACTTACTTAATTTTGCTAATGAGAATTTGTCTTGTGTTTCTGTCAACTTGAAACAAGCTAGAGTCATCTAGAAAGAGGAAACCTCAGCAGAGTAAGTAAGCCTCAATTAGATTGGGGTGTCTGTGCCTCCGTCAGATTGGGGTGTCTGTGGGGATTTTCTTGATTTATGATTGATGTGTGATGACCTTGCCCATAGTGGGTGGTGCCACTTCCAGACAAGTGGTTCTGGGTTGCTTAAGAAAGCAATCTGAGCAAGCCAGTGCACGCCATTCTTCCATGGAGTCAGTTCCTTCTCAACTTAATTCAGTGGACTATGATTTGGGATATGTAAGCCAAATAAACCCTTTCCTTCCTAAAATCTTTTAGTTATGGTGTTTTATCATAGCAGTAGAAACCCTAAGATATGGATTTTTCTTAAGAAGATAGAATATAAACTGTCAAGATGATGTCAGCTTTTAACTTCTTTTGGTTATCATTTTTGCAGACATCAATCACCTGTATCTGAAATGCGGCAGAATTTCAATTTCAGTTTTCTGGCTCTACTGCTTACTGAAACACATTTTAGGTTCCAGAAATTGACCCTTTTTTAGTCAGCCCTTTGTATTTTAAATCAGCTCTAGAAGTTAGAGAACTGGGGCCCATGTGTACAGTACATCCTTGCTAAGTTTTGGGCAGGGTCTGGAGGAGAAGACTCACACGCACACTCAGAAAGTTGCCCTCTGAAAACTGCCAGTGCTTTCAATAAAAGGTACTGACTGTGGCTGAGCTTGAACACAGCCATTGTCCTTTCTGATCAGAGTACATATGATCAGCAAGATGCCCTGTTCGCAGAAGTACATTGGCCTTCAGAACAGCCTTTTGAGAGCCGAGATAGGCAGGAAGGAGCCAAGTGGGACTCTGATCTCTTTTATCTTGCCAAGTTCAAGTCTCTGAAAAGTTCTAGAAATAGGCTGGTGGTGTTCTCACCTACACCAGGAATTTTGCACCTTTCTAGTTTTCCCTAGCTTCCCAGGCACAAGGAATTAGATTGTCTTAAGGACAGGGCCAATCAAGATCTTCTTGGCATTAATGATGACTTGATTAATATACTATTAATCCTGACATTTGGGAGGCAGAGGCAGGTGAGTCTCTGTTGAGTTCTAGGCTAGCCTAGTCTAGTCTAGATCATACTGAATTCTAAGCCAGCTAGAACTATATGCTGTCTCAACTACAACAAAATCAAGCAATTCTAACAGGAGTTGTGGTTTTTTTTTTTTTTTTTTTGTGAGCCCAGCTTTGGTCTTAGGAGCTCATGAAGTCACCCCAGAGAAGGGGGAAAAAGCCAAGGGTGGAGAAACTGTTTCTCAGCAGGTTTGGTTCTGGACCATACTCCTGAAGGAACCCGATTTCTTCTCCCATTCATGGCAGAGCTCATTCTGCTTCTTCAGGTCCCCTTTGTTGTATACCAGCCTGGATATGCACTGTTAATGTATGTATGTTAATACATCCTGGGCTCCTGAGTGCTAGTTACATCTCACTAAGTAGAAGTAGATTCTAAATGGGATGGGTACCATGCCTACTCCAAGTATGTCCTGAATACCACCCCAAATGATTAACATTAACAAAGTGGGAAAGCTTGTAATTTGAAACATTTTTTAAACTATGAAGCTTTTGGAAAAAATATCATTTGCCTATCATAAGAAAGCTACAAAAAGGATCTGAAAATTAAATGAGATAAACAGAGAACCTGGTATATTTGCTGATAATATTAGTCATTCAGTTAGAAATATGAACTAAAATATGGCAATAGATAAAGCTATTGAGCATGATAATAATACACAGCCTGTAATGCCAGAACCTGGGAGGTAGAGACAAGAGGATTGGGAGTTCAGGTTCATTCTCATCTATGTAGCAGACAGGCTGGCTTAGGCTATGTGAGTCTTGCCTTGAAACACAAAAACATGGACAAGATGTCAGATGTTTTAAAGGATAGAGATGCTACGTTAAGCAGTATAGTTCGTTAGCCAGAGATGACTACCTAACTACCAGTTTTGAATAATTTGAAAACCAAGTACAAATTTAGCTAACAATAAAGGCAGCAGGAGCAGACTAGAAATATTCAGCCAAAGTTGGTTGAGATAAATGTAGATGCTGAAATGACTCAGAAGGTTTTTTTTTCCTTAAAAGGCCTCTTGTGACCAACTGAGAAACAGTTTGTTGATCCTTTGACTCCAGTGAGCCTATTTGTAGCTGTTATTTCTATGGAAATGATTATCTCTGAAGATGCATAGTGAACATGGGAAGTGACCCAGATGGCTTCTAGTATGTGTTTGTATAATAGAATGTTGTACATTTGTGCTGATGATGTCATACTGGCAAGGCACAAAATGTATGACAAACAGACTGTAATAAACATATGAGATTAACATTGCTGTCAAGGAGCTGTGTGAATATAGGGCTTAAAGACATCTGTCCAAATGTCCACTAGAATCTCCAGTGAAATTTCCTGTCAGCTTCTCCTTTCTTTGATTTTATTAATTATAGCGCTATCTATGAGCATGAGGAATTGTTTCCATAATTAAAGCAGTTCAGTATAGTAAGCAAAACATATTCAAATGTATGGGTAACTTGGCAACTTTTTACTCCAAAGAATCTGATGAATCTAGTACCTTTAATTCAAAATAATTAACTTGCCAGTCATCTTGAATCTGAACTATTTGCCAGGGAGCTATTTGCCTCTCCTATTCCAATCTGAACAGTGTTTGATTAGAAATGAGTTCACAAACATCTTGGGCCAGTTCATCTGTGGAAAGGAAGAGGGATATTAATATAGTCGAAGACAGCATAAAAACTACACCAACACTGCAGCACTAACTGTTTGCTTAGTTTGAAGGTCTCCCCAGGAAACTTGAGGCTGAGAGGTCTTTCATCTATATGTAGGTGGGTAGTCCAAAGCACCAAATGGCTAGGCTTGACTTCCCCACCTCGCAAGAGGTTGATTCAGGTGTGAGAGATGTGAGGTGCTAAGGCTGGCTTTCAGGAGTCAGATTTCTAGCCTAAGGCCTGATCCATCCAGTCATAAGGCTGCATCAGTGACCTGGCTCATTAAACATGTCAGTCTTGCATCATTTGTGCTGGGGCTACTAGTGCAGGCTTTATTTCCAGCACTTGAGAGGCAGAGGCAAAGCAGGCCATTTTCTGTAAGATCAAGACAGGCTGGTCTATATAGGGAGTCCTAGGCCATTCAGGCTAATAGTGAGGGGGGGGGAAGGCAAAGAGAGAGAGAGAGGGAGAGGGGGAGAGGGGGAGGGGGAAAAGGGGGAGAGAGAGAGGGAGAGAGAGAGGGAGACTGAGACTGACTCTGAATTTATGTTTACTACAAGCCTGCCTCTCATCTGTATGTCTAGGTGCATCTGTTCATAGATCTTACTCTGGCTGGAGTTCTGTGAGTGAGGCTTCTTGGGATATGATAGAGTTTCTCTACCCACGTGAGGCTTACTCCTTATCTGAGAATACTGTGGTGTGGGTGGCGATGTACATAATGACAGGCCTTTGTATAATGTGTCATCAGCAACTTGTCAAACTTAGATGCTCTAGATTCAGTTTTTGTTTCAAAAGTCTCAGATGACCAAAGTTGACAAGGAACATAAGAATATTAGAGCTTTACCTTTCTAATTTCCCCAGTGAATATGTATTCCTGTCTAAGGCTTTCCTCCTCCAAAGGTTTTATTAATAAAACAATGAGTGTACAGGATTTTCAGCCCACTTCCTCTTAGAAAGAACAGGGTGGAGTGGCCTGTACAGGAAAAGCCTCTAGCCTCCACATCCGGCCTTGGCTCTCTGCCCTTACAAGATGGAGAGAGGCTTCTGGGTGGGCAGATGTATCCTGTGAGCCAATGGTGGTTCTTTGTCTACTCTGGCCCCGGGACACAGGGTTATCAAAGGCCAGGGAGAGAAGTTGTTCAGTCTGGAGGCTGACATCTGTAGGATCACCCTTTTGGCTGCTGTGGTTCTGTTGGGGCTGTGACATAGAAATAGAGGAAGTAAGGCTCTGAAGAAAGACTTGATTTCTTAGATTCCATTGTTGGATCACAAGCCTGGAGATCAGATGGATATAAAGTTATGGAAAAGATGCTTTCAGTTGAGAGCAGGAGAAATAGTCTCCCCTATGGAAGAGCACACCAATTGACTACCCAGTACCAAATGGTCAGCCCTGAAAACATACATACAGGTAACATTATAAAGACTGAACAGGTTGTATTTGCACATATACATGTACATATGTGTCTATAACAGTGATCAACGAAATAGGCTTTGAATTAGGAAGCAACAAGGAGCATATGAGGGTTGGAGAGAGGGAGGGGAGAATTGATATAATCCCCCAAATAAAAGGAATAATTGAAGCAAACTGTTTGGGATTTTGATTGGGAACAGAACAAAACAACACCCCCCCCCATAATATAGGAATGATAACTTTTGTGGCACTCTGTGGTAACTGTGAAAAATACATTTAAAGTGTGGTGTGAGGATGTCTGAGTACAAAGTATCTTTTGTTGACTTAAGAGATGGCATTGGCCATCCAGCTCAAGCAAAACTAGGTTCCAAGAGGTAGGCAACAGGCTTGTCCATCTCTGAGGCTCTCTGTGTCACTGCAGGCTCTTCCAGTGCTGCAGATTCTTCATGCCTCAAAGCGCAGTGAAGTCCCTATTGGCACCTGATGAATGTCAGTAGACTGAGCATATATAGGCTTTTACCCAGGGGTGAAAATGAAGTTGTACTGAGTTCAGCTACAACAAGGAAATTCTTTCATTTGATGAGACCCATTGATAATATGGAAGAATGAAAAGAAAACACCAGCAGCAAAATAGTGTCATAGCTGTTAGAGTGCTTGCTTAGCATGCATGAGGCCCTGGGTTCAATCCCTAGTATCTCATAACACCAAGTGTGGGTATGTATGCTTGTCTTGTCAGCAGCGTGGAGGCAGAGGCTGGAGGACCAGAAGTTGAAGTAAGAATGAAACCAGCCCAAGATAATGAGACCATTCCTCAAAAATAGACAACCAAGAAAATATAATGCTTTAACTACTCTTGCCCCGTGGTCCTGGTAGAACAAGGCTAAACATAGCACTCAGAAGATAATTCCAAAGAAGGCGTCAAGAATTAAGTTACAGTAAGATGTATATGACAAATGAAATGTGTGAACAACCTTTCTGTTTTCAGTCTGATGACTGCTCTTAGATTAGAGATTCTTTTTTATTTATTGCTAGGCTGAACCTTTGAAATGAAAATTTGTCTATTTCCTTTCACAGATGTAGGGATGTAAAGCCAGAGAGACTGAAAGATCTTTTGACCTGACACATCATTATCCATTGTTATCCACAGAACCCAGGCTTCTAGATACATTGACTGAGCTTCTGAACAAAGTGTGAGACACCAGATTTTATAGGAACTAAGTTTTCATGCCACATCTGGAGACCCAACAGCAAAGACAAACAAACAAACAAATCATAAACAGCCTAGTATGGGGATTCTTAGCCAGCATTTGTCAACTGCCTCAGAATAGCCAAGGCACAATACAAATGACCAGATACCAAGATGACACTGGCTGTTTTCAGTGAAGAGAATTGAGGAATGTCTGTGCCTACAGTGAGCTGGATCTCTCAGAGTCACTTATAGAAGTTTGCAAGACTGGTGTGCATGACTACCATTTTTTCCAGCTTTGTTTTTTTTTTTTCTACCTGATTATATCTGTATATTTGATACTTTACAGAGAATTCATGTGTTCTTTGTTTAGTATTATATCTTAATTATTTCTGTATGAAAATAATTTTTAATATCTGCATAGTAGTCTATATAGTTGCCTCCTAAATTCTTTGACTTTCTATTTTGCATTTTTCCACAGTTACAGAATTTTGAATCTTACTAGTAGAACTGGATCAAATAGTAGGAAGAGTCATAAGACCCTGGATGCACAGTGGTAGTGTTCCTCCTAGCAGAGGCCTTACTCAGCTTATTCTGTAATCATTCACACTGAACATTTCTCCAAGTGCTGACTTAATGGGAAACATACTGTGTTGTTTCTGGCTACATTTCTGTTTAAGCTTATTTCCATTCTGCATTTATGCATGTCTTTGTTGCTTGGTACCTATAGCTGCACTCAGTGCTGAAGTGGGTTGAGATAATGACTCAGACATCCAAAGGATTCAGTCATCAGCTTATTCTCTTCTCCTGTAAGTCCAGGAAATCCAGACCTGATCCATGTAGCTATAGGGAAAGGTGGATCTACTTTAACTAGGATGAAAGATGTGAATTTGGGCAGGAGTTACCAAAGTCCTTAGCACATCTGGAGCTTAAAAAAATAGCTCACATTGACACATGATACAGCTGTGTGCCTGACTGTAGCTAACTTATTCTGCAGTGGGAATATGGTCTTGGCGTTTGTTTAGCTTACAATTTTGTCTCTCACTTGGAAACTGGCTATGAGTCTTTGTCTCTCAACTCCAGGGACTGTTTGTATTTGTTGGTTTCTTTTCTTACTCATTTTTTTCTTTCCCTTTTCTTACACAGCTTCTCACTCCATAGCCAACACTGTTCCTAAACTTGAACCTCCAGTCTTAGCTTTGAAGTGCTGAGATCATAAGTGTGCACTGCTATCCCCAGTTCAGTGTCTGTACTTTTGAGAGGGAAAAAAGCTGCATAAATGTTCTGCTGCTCTGATTTAAGTCTTTGTGGCATAAGCCAAGAGCTCAGTGTCCACAGATAGTAAGATTGTTACATATGTGATACCCAAAAATGTGTACTCAGGGAACTATGCAAGGGCCTGGTATTCTGAGATATGACTTGTATGTGAGATGCTTGGGTGTGAAGAGTGGGTGTTACAACCTTCATTGTGGAACATGTGGTAGAATGAGCATATAAAGAATTTCAGATTTAGTTTCAATGATATTGTGGGGATTCCAGCAGACTTTCTCACTTAGGTAGCAGGTGGCTAATTTTATACTATCTCAGCATCAGCCCTAGTAATGAGCACTGTGAGCAGTAACAGTGCCCTATGGAGCACTCGTGTGAGTCGTTACCTTCCAAACATTTGATTCTTTTTTCTTCCTTCCTCTTCTTTTCATCTTTTCTGGTCATAATTTGCTGTCAATGTATGTTATCCAACAGAGACTTAAAGTAATCAACAGAACATATATTGAAGCTAATAGAAATAGTAAAAATAGATGTCCTGTTAGGACACTGGATGCTCAAATTTTTTTTAACTTCAAATTTATTTATTTAAGAAAAAGCAAAAGAAAACATTGTTCTAATTAAAATCCAGTTCCTGAGTTTTATGCTCATAGTTTTTTAGTGAAGCCACTGGATACCTCTTTTGCCTGCACCCTATCAGCCAGGTTACAAATGGATACCATTTCTCATTGCCTGGGAGAAAATACTCCTTATAATCTAGCTTTGGGTAGAATTATGTTGCCCTTTCTGTCTTGCCAAATATTTAGAGTAATTCTAATGTAAAATCATAAGCCTCACCTAATGATTGGAAAATTTGTTCCTTCATTTGATAGCATGGCTGTTTTTGACTATTCCAAGTACATACATGCCCTATATATTGTATATTGTTTGAACAGCAAACTTTACTTTTAGATGTATAATGCATGTTTATGTTATATTTTGTGAGGTGCACACGTGTGGGTCACATGTTTGCGGAGATGTCACCAGCTGATGTGAGTGCTTCCAACATTCTCACTTTGCTTCCTGAGGCAGAGTCTCTCACTGAGTCCTCTTGGCATTTGTAGTACTGGGCTCACAGGCAGGCAGACCCATGTGTCAGGGATCTGAGCTCTGGTTCTTAAGTTTGCATTGCAAGCACTTTATCTCCTGAGCTGTCTCCCCATCCCAAACAACATGAACTCTTAAATGGTGATACCCTAATCTTTAGATGAACCATCCATTTGGCTGTGTCTTTAAAGATTTTTGGATACATAGAAACACACACTGTATTAGTTGATTGTTAGAGGCAAAGAATTTTCATAGAAAGATCCAGAGGCAAAAACTTTGATAAAATTCAGTTGAATAGGCCAATTTATGTGCTGCTATGTGGCTGACCATTAATTTCACAACTTGGTCCACCAGTGTCATTAGGGATGTGTGCAGTGTGCATAGTGAGAGTGGAGCAGTGGGTGGATTGATGCGGTGGTTTGCTTTAAAGTTAATGAGAATCAGACAAGGAAATTGCAAAGGTCATTAGGGGAAAGCCCTTCTTCCTCACCAAGTGAGGTTGAAGCATAAGCAGGATTAGTCATCTCCTCCTCTGTACCCTCCCCGACTTGGTTCTGGTTTGCCAAAAGCATAATTGTATGGTATTGTAATGATTTGTTTATGTTCTTTCTCCAGTAAACTAGCCAGCCCAGTCTAATTCCGCTCCGTGCCTTTTACAGAAACACAATGCTAGTAGGTTGTTTTTACACGTATGATTCATCTGTCTGAAATAGTAGATTAGGAGACAGTTTTGCCCTGTATGTATTTCAAAATATTGACAAATATTTTGAATAGGCAAAGGGGATTGGGAGGCATTTTTACCCTAGTGTAAAATTTGTTCATTAAAAAATAATAGTGGGTGGGGGCTGGTTGATGGCTCAGAGAGAGGGTAAAGGCTCTGCCACGAAAGCCTACTGAACTGATTCAAGTTCTAGAATACACATAAAGGTGGAAGGAGAGAGATCTGACTCTACAGAGTTGTCCTCTGGCCTCCACACACATACATCATGCACACACACACAATCTAAAAAGTGGAATAATAATAATTCAGAAAAATCTGACTTCCTGTGGCTCTATTTTTCTGTGACCATTATATTCCAAAGAGGACTTGAGTCTGAGGCCTCCCTGACGCCAAAACTAGTGCTTCCTCAGGCTGTCTTTCACACACTTCTTCTTTTTAGCCATTTGTTCTGTGGCTTGTTGTGTGTGTGTGTGTGTTTGTGTGTGTTTATATGTGTTTTCATTCTCATTTATCAAAAGCTGGCACTCAACATATCTAAGGACACAACAGTGATATATACATAGTCTGTACCCCCTCCATCCATATCCTGGAGGTATTAGAAATTATTATCTTAGAAGGTACAGAGCTTTTTCTTGAGGCTAGCTGACATACGGATCCGTGGACAAGTTGGAGAGTTGTTGAATGTCCCTTGTGCTAAGGATACTCTGGTTTGTAGGATGGGATCTATAGTAGACACTCACTGTGATGGGCTATGTCTCATGACCTCTAAGGGACTGGGATAGGGACTCAAAGCATAGTACACATCATGGGGATGTGGAGATGGCTGGGTTTGGATATTGCCCTGTGAATTTGGTTGGAGCAAGGGAATTATTTGTGGAACAGCCATGTGATGTCCTTTCCCCCCATTTGTCACCAGTGGCATTGCCAGCAAGTTTGTTAGTTTAAAATATCAGTCTCTTCAGCTTATTGGTAGCATAACCTGGAGCTAGTCACTCATGCCTTGAGGTACTCAGCATCTTCACCTGTAAAGTGGGGTCATTTGATGAAATCTGTGAATAGAAACTGTGAAGTTTGTGTTCCAGAATGAAAGATAGAGTAAGCTTTCCACACAGTGACTATTCCTACTACTCAGCATAAAGGACTTTCTCGTTCTCCAGCATCTTAGATTTTTATTTTTTAAGGATATTTATTTATTATGTATACAGTGTTCTGCTTAAATGCTAGAAGAGGGTACAAGATCTCATCATAGATGGTTGTGAGCCACCATGTGGGTGCTGGGAATTAAATTCAAGGCCTCCAGAAGAACAGCCAGTCTTAACTTCTGAGCCATCTCTCGAGCCCTGTTTTGTTGTTTTAATATCTCATTCTTATTGATATCTTAATGAGTCCACATTTTATTCAAATCCAGTAAATTTCCTTGTATCAGAATAATCCTGTCTACTTATTATTTTTCCTGTGTGGCTTAGATTCTGTCTTGAAGCAGAACAATAGCAATGTGTGTATGTATGTTTGTATGTCTATCTACTTATTTTTATTTTGCTCAATATTTAATTCCAGGTACTAGATCTTATTCTCCCATTCAGTTTGGTTGTTACCTCCCACAAAGCATCTTTAGCACAGGACTTGTTATTGGCTAATCTGCAAAGAAACCGAGATGCATCTAACTTCAAAGCCTAGGTTGTTAAAAAAACGAAACAAAAAATTAAAAAAGCCGTATAACTTTTCCATTCAGAATGTGTTCTACATTGAACACATCCCCCTGTCTGCACCCTCTTCTTCTCACCCTTTCTTCCCTTCCAGCTGTCCCCTTTATTCCCTAGACATTTCCACCTCTGTGTTCATTTTATATATCCAGGCATAACTTTAGAATAATATATGAACAGCAAGAAACCATGTTTGTCTTTCCGAGACTGGCTTAATTCATGTAATATGATCATCGCCATTTGCATCCATTTCTCTGCAAGTGTTATAACTTTATTCTTCTGCTGATGAAAAATAATTCCCTTGCATATTCATGCACAGTTTTGTCCATACATTCTTCTGCTGTTAGACACTTGGCTTGGCTTCATAATCTAACAGAATTGTGGTAAGTGTTATAATAAACACCGATGTGCACATATCTCTGTGAGAACCTGACTGAGTGTCCTTTACTAGCCAGAAATTGTAGGGCTGAGCCATTTGAAAGATCTTTACTTGATTTTTTTGGGGCAACCTCTGAACCTATCTCCATAATTATTGCATGAATTTTAGTTGGTATATAATGAAAACCCAGAGCCAGATATTGGGGAAAAGCTGAAATATCAGAGAGAGGAAAGAAACCACAGTCACTTTTCACCCAGCCAATTTCTCAGGCTTAACAGGGTAACTGCTTATCTTCATGGGTCTACAGCCTGACTGATCACTTCTACAGAGCCCTCAATTTCTGCCCTTTCTTACCATATATATATATGTATATCTTTCCACTGTTTTACTTCCCGGTTCAACTCTGTATCATAATTCTACAGTTAGAATTAAAGGTATGAGCTACCACTGCTTGCCTGTTAGGCCTTGAACTCACAGAGATCCAGAAGGGTTAGGGTTAGGGTTAGAGATCCAGAAGGATCTCTGTCTCCTGAGTGATGGGATTAAAGGCATGGGTCACCACTCTCTAACCTTCATGGCTTGACTGTGGGTGATTCTGTCCTCCAATATTCTAGAATGATTTTATTAAATATACAATGTGTTGCCATACATAATGGCTAGACAAGTTTACATTCCCACCAGCATATATAAAAGCTTCCTTTCTGCCCACATCCTTACTTGAATTTGCTGTTGTTTTCTTTAAAAAAAAAACATTTATTTATTTATTTATTATGTATACAGTGTACAGAAGAGGGTACCAGATTTTATTATAGATGGTTGTGAGCCACCATGTGGTTGCTGGGAATTGGACTCAGGACCTCTGGAAGAACAGTCAATGCTCTTAATCTCTGAGTCATCTCTCCAGCCCCACTTTTTCTGACTGGGATGAGATGGAATCTCAGTGTAGTTTTAACTTAATGGCTAGTGAGGTAGAACACTTTTTATATTTTCTAGAACTTTTCACATAAAAACTTTTGTCTACCTCACTCTAACCCTTTCTTCCCCTTCCTTCTTCCTTCTCCCTTCCAAATTCATGACTTCTTAATTATTATTGTTATAATTATGTGTATGTATGTGTGTGTATTCACACAAACATGTAGATATAACCTGCTAAATTTATTTTTCATTGAATATAGGAACATAGGTTCAGGAATGGCCACTTGGGATTGACCAACCTATATATAAGCTTGTTCCTGAAGGAAAATGATTTTTCTTCTCTCGGAAGCCATTGGCCACCTGTAGTCCTTTATCGAGGAGTGAGACCTGTGCAGTTTTCCCTGTTCACATTGATATGTCAACTGGTAGTATGCCCGTCTTGTTCAGGCAGGCATATTGGTGAGCCTTCATGGGTGCAATTTTCTGCTATCTGACATCTGGTTCCCTCTTCAGTGCTCCTGAGCCTTCTGTGTAGATTGCAGATCTCTACATTTGGTCAGTCGTGGGTCCCTGGAGCAGTCTCCACCTGTTGCAAATAGAAAACTTTTTAGGAGACTGGGCCATGGTGGATTGACTGACTGTATGACCAGGGTTAGGCTGTGTGACTAGTGTTAAGGCTGACATGGATGGGTGGGGTTCCAGGTCACTCACCTGGCTTGATAGGCTGCATTTGTCTATTGACAATCACATTTCATCTTAGTGTATTTCATTCTTTGTGAATTGTTTGTTTGTTTTACTAGCCTCTATTGACTAGGTTGTTTGATTTTTTTCTTGTGTGTGTTGGGATAGGATGCAGTTATCACTGGACTACTTCAGTTATTCTTCACTTTCTCTTTTGAAACAGCATCTGTCATTGAACCTGAAACTCATTTATTCAGCTCCATTGGCAATGAACTCCAAGGGTCTGATGTCTCTACTTGTCCTGTTCTGGGGTCACAGATGAGCACTACACATGGCTTTTATGTGGGTACACGAACCTGAACTCAGATCATTGAGCTTGCCCAGCAGGCCATCTCCCAGCCTCTAGATTTTTGATTGTTTATAGTTTATTTATTTTTTTAAATTATTCTGGGAGGTCTCACTTAGTGGCCTGTTAACCTTGTTTCCACTGCAATTCAAGTTCTGTTCAGAAAGCCCTTGCGTGGATCCAAATCTTAAAATGTTTTCCTATTTTTTACTTTCACAATTTGAGTTTTAGGTCTTTTTGTTTTGTTTCATTTTTTGAGACAGGGTTTCTCTGTGTAGCCCTGGCTGTCCTGGAATTCACTCTGTAGACCAGGCTGGCCTTGAATTTGTTTGCCTCTGCCTCAATGGTGTGCACCACCACCTCCTGGTGAGTTTTAGGTCTTATGTTAAGGCCATATGTTCATTTTTGTAAAGTGAGAGGGGAGGATCTAGATTCATTCCTTGACATGTACACATTTAGTTTCCCAGTAGCATTTATTGAAGAAATTGTCTTTTCTCTAAAAGATATTTTTGGCATCTTTGCCAAAATCAGGTGGTTGCCTGGGTTTACATCTGAATCCTTGTATTTTATTTTCTCTGTCTGCTTTGTGTCAGCACTAGGCTGGTTTTATTGCTGTGACTCTGCTGTAGAATTTAAAATAAGATATGGTATTTACAGCATTATTCTTCTTGTTCAGGAATGCTTTGACTATCTAGGTCTGTTGTGCTTCTAAATGAAGGGGCTTTTTTTGGTTTTGTGGGGTTTTTTTCCCTTTTCTGTTTCTGAAAATAATGACATTGGGATTTGGATGGAGATTGTATTTGA
>PVIH01003713.1:125675-154777 GCA_004025045.1 Sigmodon hispidus
AGAGAGAGAGAGAGAGAGAGAGAGAGAGAGAGAGAGAGAGAGAGAGAGAGAGAGAGAGGAGAAGAAGGAGAAGAGAAGACAAGAGAAGAGGAAAATGAGAATCTTGAGAGTGGTGTGGGCTTTGGAAACTTCAAACCCACCTCCAGTGACACATGTCCATCAAATTTACACCTCCTAGTCCTTCCCAAACAATTCCATTAACTAGGGACTAATGGTTTATATGAGCCAATGAGGGCCGTTGTCATTTAAACTAGCACAAGAGACTAGGATGCTGTTCTCTGTGTTCTCACTTCCCCACCCTAGTGCATAGATATCAACTAGTTGTGTGGTTGAACATGTGACCCCTTCTTTTCCATCTTGAAATTATATTTATTTGCCTTCCTGCCTCTTGTCTTTAATAGGATCTGAGATAGAATGAATAGCTTAAAGTTGACACAAGTCAGATTAAAGTTATTTGTTAATACCAATAGCTAATGTGTTTGAAGGGATTGCTGGGCAATAGGTACCAACTCAATACTTTTGGTTAACATATTGAATTGATCCTTGAATCTTCCAAGGGCACATGCTACCCCATTTCAGACTTTGTAAATTTTATGTGTGTTTACTCTTGGAAAGAGTTTGTGCTTAGAAGCAGGGAGATTTTTGTAGCTCTGTCAGCTGGGCTTTCCCCTGATGTGTGGTCTATAGCTTAAAGCCTTCAGCAGTTGGTTCTGTTTTCTGTTATTGTTGAAACTTCCATAAGGCAGAATTGAATATTCTACTGAAGTATGAACATTGAAGTTTAGCATATTGGTAATTAACACAGCAGTTGCATTGTGTGCAGCATCCAACATGGCTCCTAGGATACATGTGACCAGGGCAGCAAGGGATGAAGGAAAGACAGACATGCAGATACAGAAAAGCTGGAGTCATGGGGACTGGGTTCTCTGATGGAGAAACTGTAGCATTGTAGCATTCCTGGAGCTCAGCATGTTTATTATATACAGCTGAACAGAGCAGCCAGGTGATCACATATAGCTGAACACAGAGGAGGAATTATGTTACATACAGAAAACAAGGTAGCAGGTTTATGGAATATACCTGGTTCCAGGAAGGAACAGTTTAGGAATTGTGGTAGGGGCAGTATCCAGGCATAAATATGGGGTGGGGGAAGCTATGATGGGCACACTATCAGCATCCATATGTGGGCTTATAGGAAGGCCTTGCCATCCTTCTGAGCTTCAGGGGCTGGGGGCTTTGCCATTTTCCCCTGTGGCTAAGGGGCTGGAGTCTTTGACATGGTGGTATCCTTGTCAACAGCATGCATTTACCCAGGGCATTCTCCATTCCTCAAAATTGTGGGTACATCAACTACATGTTACTTAGTTTAAAATTCTTACTTTTGAGGAAAGTCCTTGTATTGAAGCTAAAATTGTCATACTTTACAGTAAAGGTAGAAACTTTATTTTTTATTCAGATCTTAAAATGTCAAATCTTAACAGTTTCCTTGTTTGTTTGTTTGGTTGGTTTTCTGTTGGATTAAATTTTCTAAGTGAATTTGTATCTTCAATTTTTACTGTCTTTTTGGTTTATGTGTATATATTTCTGGGTTGTCATAATTGCTCATCTTCTTGTCACAGTGGCTAATCTTGGCCTATGTTCTGAGAACTATGTATGTGCCTAGTTTATGGATATCAGCACTTTTGAAGGGTTCAGATGAGCCACATGATACTGTCCTTTCATTGTTGTCCTGAGGTCACCATCATTCTGGAACTTTCCTTGTATCCCTCATTACCTTTTTACATTTTCAGCTAAGTATATTTCACCTCATTGGTAGTAAGATGTGTTGGAGCTCTTTAACACTGCCACTTTCTAGCTGTGACATTGGGATGCTACTGCATCTTCTTGCCTGTGTGCTTATTTGTGAAATGAGCTGAGGGTAATAACATCCTCTTTAAAGAACTTGTGGAGACTGAATGCTCATATGTGCCTAGCACAGTGAAAGTGATCATCACAGTTCTGCTTTTATTTCTTCTAAAGGTGGCCAGGTGCTACACACACACACACACACACACACACACACACACACACACACACACACATATTTCTCAGGAGTTGTCATGCCCCAGCAGTTAGTCAAAAATAATAAGGGAAAGCAGGATGCTTCACCAGAGAGGCTAAGGGTTTTTCACAGGAGATAGGGCCAGAAGTGAGAGATGAATGGAAGCACAAATGAAGAACCAGTCATGGAGGTCTTGCCTTCTCAGCCCAAGGGACTCCCATTCAACTCCTGGGAACTGGGAACCACAGAAGAATCTGTGTGAAGCTAGGTCCATGCTGACTCAGAGAAACAGAATTCTACTGGAGCTTCAGAGGGACCTGTGAGAAGGCTTTCTGAGGGTTCCTACAGGACAGAGAATGCTAGGGCCAAGGGAGATGGGCAGGTCAGCACCTTTACATCACACTTGTGTTTACATTTCTGGGCCATTTGAAGCAAAACAAAAATTAAGGCAAGACTGCCTATGTATAGATTAGTTAGCTTGCAGTGTGGAGTTCTCACATGGAGAAAAGTCTGCTGAGATAATAGTGATAGGTGACCACCACCACCACCACCCCACCCCCCAACACACACACTGTGTGTGTGTGTGTGTGTGTGTGTGTGTATCTGGTCTGAGCAGATAAAGACAAGTTCTCTGGTTTCCTAGAACTGCAAAGTTGTTTTTCGTTACAGCATGTGATGATTTTTCTTCTGATTTTCTTCTAGTTAGCTTTGTGTCTAGGGTTGCGATCTTTCTTTCTTGATTACTTTCTAATTCTCTGTAAAAATACGTTAACCGAAGTTAAAAAAAAATGGAAATGCATCAGAAAATGATTCACATGGAGAGTCATCATTCTTAAGTATGGGCACATAAACAGAAAATAGGAGCCATAGCAACTGACTGTGTTGGCTTTGGCTGGAGTTCTTTGCTGTGCTACTTGGAGATGAGTCATGAAAATACAGCTGTGCTGGGGTGGTGGGCAGCCATGGAGTGAGGAGAGGTGCTTCTTTGTCATCTCATCTGGAATCACTTCCATCCTAGAGAGCCATTTGGATACTGCAGTCTTTCAGACCAAGTGAACAGGTGCACAGCTAAGTGTGTGCCAGAAAGTGACTTTTTTGGAATGCTGACAGACGTTATTAAATGTGTTGAAAGTGTTTGATCCTGCACCATTCCTAGTACAGCCTTACCTCATGTTGAAGGCATGAAGACAAAAAAAGAGGCAGCTAGAGCTGACCTCATATTTCCACACTAAATATAGGCTCTTCATCCATGACACTTCCATCAGTGGACAATGGAGACATAGGATTGTGATCTATGCGAGAAAATGATAATTTGAGGGTCCTCTGTCCAGTCCTGGTGTTTGGTCTGTGCCCATTTTCTGCCAAAGTAGATGTGGCCAGCACTGGATGAGCCTTCAGTTTCATGGCATGGAGATGGCAGGTCTGTAGCTCAGGGCTGCTGAGGCTGGAATTTGCACAGCAAGATAATGGAGAAGGAAGTACTTGAGGGTTGAGATGGTGGATTGTAGAGAGTAGCTGTGTTCAGGCATGGAATAGAAAGACAGGTGCAGGAGGCTGTGTTCCCTAAGAACCTCAGCCATGCTGTCAGTGAATTAAATCGGCATCGTTTCAAGGAGGAGGGCCACTTGCTCATGCTAAGGATATAATTGAAGTAGGTCCATGTTATCCAAATGTAGATCCTGGAGTCACAGTTGGTGAGGTCTATCAGTAATTCAGCTGCCACAGCTGAATAGAGTGAGCTGAGCCCCTTTCAAAAGAAGATTCCCAAGAGGTATCACATTCTCAAGATTATGAGATTCCAGTAAGAAAATGCCTACCAGTGAATGATTTCTTCTACCAAAACCGAATTACTACTTTAGGTTTTGATTATAGATGAAAAATGGCTCAGGCTAAACTAGAGATTTCCCCTAATTTGAGTGGACATTTCTCCTCTTAGTGATGCAGGTTTCACCTGATCAAATGAGTTTCTGCAGTGGAAACTTTAGTTCCTTTGGATGACCTCTTCCTCATTTCCTGCCTTTGTTATTCTAGGTGAAGAAGCCTCAGTGGCTGAAGGAACTCTGTGGCTTTTCCAGCACAGTGAGTGGAGTGCGGTTGGAGCGCAGCAGGTGTGCATGTGTAATAGACAGCACAGGTAAGTGAAGCTGCGCCCCACCCATTTCTGAAGTTCCTTGTAATTCTTCTTGCTGTGTTTTGAGATTGAGTGTCCAATTCTACTGGTGGCGAGATGTCCAGTATTTTGTGTTATTGCAAGGAAAAATCAGCCAAGGAAATGTACCAGGCTTTTTCTTTGTTTGGGACCATCATCCAGCTCCCAAATCATGATGTGGAGACTTACTAGTTTTGGATGTTCAGCCTAGCTTAGGCTCATTTCTGGCTGGCTCTTTTAACTTAACCTGTTTTTATTTACTTTTTGCCTCGGGGCCTTTTATCTTTTATTGCTGTATGTCCCACCTTTCCTGCTTCTTCTGTGTTTGACTGGTGGTTGCCTGGCTGGCTGGCCCCAGGAGTCTCTCTTTCTCCTTTGTTCTATCCTCTCTTTTTCTTCTCTCCTCTTCTGAGCCTAGATTTCTCCCTCTACTTCTTCTCTCTGCCTGCCAGCCCCATCTATCTGTCTTCTTAGCTAAAGAGGCAAAGCTAAATAGCAACACATCTTTTTATAATTAAACAAGTACAGCATAAACAAATGTAACACATCTTTACACAGTTAAATATTCCACTGAATAAACAAATATAACACATTTTACATAGCTAAATATTCCACACCATTTTCCCTTTTACTGTATTAATGTTTTAACTTTAACATAGTAAAGCTATATACAGCAAGAACAATTATCAAGTAAGGATTATATTTACAATTTCTAATCCATTTGTGTTTGGTAAATTAAAAGAAAAATACGTGATTATTTTTGAGGGAGTACAAAGTTTTGTATCTAATTTACCTTTTATCATAACTAGGGAAAATTATTACTATAGCTTATCTATCCTTCAATTCCATCAAAAATTCCAGATGGACCTGTGATAGTCCAAGTCCATAGTCTGTGAGGCTGAACCATCTCATCCAGCAGCCTGAAGCTGTTGTGAACACTGAAATCTGAGGACTGCAACAGAAGCACTCTGAGAGGCTAGATCACTGGGGATACCCGTTTTCATTGGTGTCTGGTCCTCTTGTTCTGAAAACACACAAACTTTCAAAGGTAACATACATATCTGTATTAATACAAGTATGGACTGTGCATTGTAGGCAAGCCAGCCAAAGATTATTTTTTCTTAGGTTTATTTCTTTATGTCTGTAGCCAGGATTTTCAGTGGGTCTTCTCCAAACCTGATCTCTCTCAACATGGGATGAATCTATAGCCTTTTGTTTTTTGTGGAAACAAAAGCATAACCTCTTCCCCAAAGCAGTATATTTTTTTACTTCCATTTTAATTCCTGAAATATCTAGACTAACATAACTCAGCAGTCCTACTTTCCATCCCATGTCTGTCAGAAGCTGTTGTTTGCTTATCAGCAATAAAAAAATTTCAGATTAGATACAACACCATATAGGATCCAGCCTCCCTGTATATTTTTCATCTTTATGTGACATGGTTTTTTTTCTTTTTTCTTTTTGTTTTTGTATTATCTTACTCTTTCTTTAAAGACTTCGTTGTATTATTTTAAACTATTTTTCTGTGATTTCTATATTCCTTTTCTTTTTTTTTTTTAAGCCTAGACACATTTTTAAACACACTGGAGCCTGTTAGAGGTTTTTTTATCATCTGAACCAGCTTTACTGCTTTTTCTACCTGAACCTGCTTTACTGTATATAACTCTAGCCTTTTCTGACTACATGCGCAAACTTTCAACTACTAAGCTACCACTGGGTCCTCTACCTGATCTTTGGCAGCTAGCTCTGACCTCTCCTTGGGTCTGTGAAAGTTGAGCCTTAAGCTCACAGGCCCTCCCTGGAGGTGTTTAATAAGGGACTGCAAAGGACTCCAGCTGTAGGAAGTTGGCGTCTCCCTGTGACAGGCATTTTTACTTAGCTTTTCTTCCTACTTAATGTGCTAGCTGTTTAAGTGCTCTACTGTATGGCAGAGCTGTATCATTTTTTTTGTAGTGACTATTAAAACCACACACACACACACACACACACTTTCTGAGGCTCTAGGTAGATTTTTGAGCCCCACACGGGCTACCAAATGTATGTACCATGCTTTTTTTTTTTTTTTTTTTTTTTTGAGTGGGGCTGCCACCCAGTTCCCAAATCATGAAACAGAAACTGATTGATTAATAATGCTTGCTTGGCTTAACTTAGGCTAGTTTTTGGCCACCTCTTTTTAATTTAAACTAACCTATTTATTCTTGTCTACCTTTGCCTCAGGGCCTTTTACCTTTTCCTTCTGTATGTCCCACTTTTTCTGCTTCTTCTGTGTCTGTCTGTCTGGTAGCTGCCTGGCTGCATGGCCCTGGTTTCTCTCTTTTTTTCCTTGTACTCTCCTTTCTTGTTTTCTCCTATTCTAAGCCTATATTTCTTTTCTCCTACTTATTCTCTCTACCTACTAGCCCTGCCTATTCCATTTGCCCAGCTATTGGCTGTTCAGCTTTTTATTAGACCAGTCAAGTACCTTAGGCAATCAAGGTGAAATAGCAACACATATTTTCATTATTAAACAAATGCAACATAAACAAATGTAACATACCTTTATACAGTTAAAGTAATATTTCACAGCATAAACAAATGTAACACATCATTACATAGTTAGATATTCCACAACAATGAAAAGCCATTATTTTTGGTGAGGTATCAGCTTCTTCATTAGAGGAGGAAAGTAATGTGACCAGACAAAACAGCAAAGGCCTCCTCATACAGGAAATATTCTCCTTCTGAGTCATATAGGCCCAAGAATTTTGGAAGATTCCAGGAAGGCTCAGGAGTGTCATCCAAGGGAAGTCTCCTTAGTCCAGGCTTACTTTCAACTGAAGTCTTTGTTTTAGAAGATTACAGTTAGCAATTATGCAGCTCTTTGCAGTGGGCAGTCTATGCCACTAATGGCAACAGTGCCAGCGATGTGGAATCTAGCATAACCTGGTATCATTATTATATACATAATTACTGTAATGTAAAGACAATATTGCTAAGTTTTGCTTATTTTCAGCCTTGATAAGAATGATGTATTTATGTAATATTTTTACAACTCGCCTGTTTTGCTTGCGTGTGTTATGAGATTGTTATATATAATTGTAGTGAGTCACCTTTTATCATTAAAACAAGATCTGTGGAATCGATTGCAGTTTGTCTGTGGTCTCACTTCCCTCCACTGGCTGGTATTTTGTTGCTGTCCCAGTGTGTGTGAGATGGTCAATTTTCATTTCCTTTCTTTAGTGACCCATGAGGTTGAGCATCTTCTGCTTGGAGAGCAGAGCTCACAATTTTAATGTAGACAAGCTTTTCAGTCTTTCCCTTCTTCTCCCTTCTTCTGGCTGTGGCTTCTTTACTGGCCAGGGTCTTGCTTTGAGCCCAGGCTGCCTAGAATTTGAGATCCCCCTGCCTCAGTCTTGTGAGCCCTGCATTAGCTTCTTCCTTCTTTCCATGCATGGTGAATGCAGCTTGTTTCCCTTTGGTTTACTGGAATATAATGGAACATTTCCCCGCTGTGGTCTGCTTTCATTGTTTTGGATTGAAGTTTCTGTGGGTTGTATTTTCATTCAGTTTTCCTTTTCTCTTTATGTGTTGAATTTCTCTTCTAAAAACTGTCCTGAAAGGGTTCTGTGGACACTTGGCAGCTTAAAAAGCTCAGTCAGCATTTTCAGTATCCTGACTCCTTTCCAATGTAATATAAAACTCAGCAGGTCTCTAATGTTCTTTCTGAACTTAGATGCTTTTGTCAAAACTTATGTAACTGGATCACCATAAACAAAATGGACATGTAATTTCAGGACAGTGTTTTTCTAACTGTATTTTCACCATGTCTTCTGTCTTTCTTCTTCCATCCCGTGCCTTTCATCTTATCAGCCTTGTCCTCTTCAGAAGACCCTTCACTGAGAGTCTCCTTGTTTGGGTTCTAGAATGTCTGTTTCTCATTCTTGCAGTTCCCAGATGACCATTACTACCGGATGGCCTTGTACATACTTTCTTTCCTTGAGCCCTTGTTACCTCATTTCTTATCTTCGAAGTCAGTTGTTTGCTGATCTTTAGGGAATGGGTTAACTTACTCCAAAGTTATCTTTGCTGCTGTGCAGTTCCGTTTTTTTTTTTTTGTTTGTTTGTTTGTTTTGTTTTGTTTTTGTCTTGTTTTTAATTGTGTATTTCATGTAGTTGCAGATTTCCTGTCATTTATCAGCCCTGAAAATGCTCTTGCCATTAATGTCTACACACGATTGCCTGCTTATTTTGTTATCTCCTCCAGTTTTGGTTAAATGAACGTCAGAGATCTTTTTCCTCTCAGCATCTTTCTAACTCCTTCCTATTTGACCTTTGCTTTCTTTTCTCCTTCACTTTGCTGACTCCCTGAAGAAGTTTCCTAATTTTTCTTCTGCTGAATTGATTTTTCTTTGTAATCTTACTTTTAATGATCTTATTCTTTTTCAAAAGTTCTATCTCTGATTTCAAGTGTGTAAGAATATCTTTGATGAAGTTCTTCTGCTTTGTTCCTTATTTCATCTTTCATATTTTAGCCAACACTAAATAGTTATTTCATACCTTATATTTGATGATACCAATATTTAAACTCCTCAGTGCTCTAAATACATCTGTATTTGTCTTCCCTGATGTGAAGGTTGAGTTTGTTATCTGTTAATAACACAAATTGGACTTTCATCTGAGAAAATCTAGGTTGGTGTCACCTGGAGATCCTGGCTATCTAGGAGGCAGAGGCCGGAGGTTTGTTTGAGCCCATGAGTTCCAACCTAGTCAGACAGCAAAGTAAAACATAATCTCAAAAAATCAAAAAACCAAAAATTCAGCCAAGCATGTTGTCACATATATTATAGTCCCAGCACTTGGGAAACCAAGGCATGAGAATTGGCACATTTTATGTTATCCTGTGCCGAATTCTAGACCATTCTGGATAGTAACAGTGAGATTCCCTGTCTTACCTCTTCCTGCCCTACCCAGTCACTTGATAATTATGTCTTGAATCTCAAAGTGTAACGCCTGCAGACTAGAGACCCAGGACCTTTTGGTTTCCAGGAGTGTCCGGAAAGCTGCTGTAGATCCCCACACCGTGGCTAGAGTCTTTGTTGTCTCCTGCAGCTCCATCACTCTGCTCGGCCCACTCTTCAAGGACCCTGGCTCAGGTTTCTGTGCTCTGCTCCTTATTCTCTCAGATTTGGTTTTGTACTTGAGGCTAACTGTTGCATTAAGACCATTTTAAAACATAATTTTTTAGATTTTATCCAAAATCATTGTATAGCAGAAATCTAATCTAGCCCAATTTCTGTTTTAGGGGTACCCAAGTGATTAAAACAAAACAAAAGAGTGTTTCTCAGCCCCAGCTTACTATATTTTGCACAACCTGTTATCTATTCAAGTGTCATTTTTTTCTATCCAGAATCATAGGTATATAAGATTCATGGCTCTGTCTGCAGATGCTTTTTTTTGTTCACACGGAGTCTAGAAAATAAGCTTCTTGCTCATGTGAATTAAAGATGCCATCACTGGAAGCACCCTCAGTGTTCAGCATGTCTCTATTAGGCGTGGAAGGCAAAATGAAAGTTTTCATGTATAGAATGCTAAGTTGCCTTGGGGTTTTGGCATCTGGAAAACTTCAAATATGCATGTCCAGTATAATTGCTGATTTCATGGTTTCTCTTTTTTCTTTGTAATTTTGCAGAACAAACCTAATCATACCTCTTTTGATGGTACACAGTTTTGACAGATGTATGTGTATAATTAGTGATGAAACTAGGTGTGCCTCTAACCCGTAAGATCTTTATCCTTTTCAGCTTACAAGAATGGTGCTATGGTGTTTGTAACGCCAGCACAACCTTAGAAAGGCAGGCACTGCAAATTTTGCTAGGAAATGCTGAGCTCTGACTGGAGGTTGTCCAAAGATTGCCTGGTATTTTCACCAGAGAAATTATAAATGCTAGAAAATTCTGTAGTTTTTTTTTTTGCCTTGGGATTTCAACTTGGATTGGTAGTTCTTATGTCTGTGTCCTCACATTCTTGTTTATTTGCTTGCTGGATGGATGGCTTTTGGGCAGTAGTTGAGGCACGATTGCTGAGTTTTGTTTTCTAAATGGTTGGATTAGCTGAACATTGTTGAAGTTTCACACAGGGAGCTTGGGAAGTAAAGTATAGGACTGAAGAAACTTCTCATGGCCCCACTTTCCCAGGGAGCCATGGCAAGCCCTCTGGGCTGCCTATCACTAGTCAGTCAATGCTGCTCAGCTGTGGGGCAAGACTTCAGTCACCTCTGCTGTTGGTCTGTTGACCTGGGCCAGGTGCTTCATTTAGCAGTAGATGCTGGTCCTCTGAATCTCCTGTTTTTCCCGCCCCCCGTTTACTATCAACATGCTCCTTTGAAGAATGTGATTAGTGTGAACTCTTTGTCCAAATAAAATGTTTCTATTCATATGTATAAATTAGGCAAAATCATTTCTAATATGGTTCACCTGAGTACTGTTAGTTTTTTACTGTGAACCTGCTTTTGGTCAGCCTAATAATGTACCATTTCAGATGTCCATGCCTTTTAGGATGCTCCAAACTGAGGTTTGCTGGCCTTTGTCTAGAAGAGTGACTTCGAACCCCCTTTAGTTAAGCAGGCCCAGTGACTGAACCCCGGGCAGTGCTTTGCTGAGTGTGTGCTCTGGTTCTTAGGGCTCCAGTACTTTGCTTCTGTGGTGACCTTGGTTACTTGTCCCTCTTGCCTTGACCCTGGACCACCACCCATTTGCACTTCGTCTTTCCACCTGTCTGTCTGACACTTGCACAGTTCTGAACAAGGGTTTGAAAGATTAGGACTCCTTCATATATTTTGTACTACAGGTTGTTACCTGTTTGCCAGTTCACCTTACAATGCCTACATGGTAGTTTGTTTTGCCTCTGCAATAGTAAGGTGCAGAGAAGTTGGAAGCGTGATACAGAGAAAGTCCTATCAGCTTTATCGGTAACCAGACTGCTTTGGTCCTGTTTGAAGTTGGACTCAGCCTGAATGGTTTTGGTTAACCATTTAGCTTTTCTCCAGTGTGATTTTCCCACTTATAACTACCGTGACCTGTGCCTTGGCCAGAGCAGTGCTTCCTGGGTGTTTTGGTTTTATGGCTACTTAATAGTCCTGCGTCTCTCTCCTTCTTCCTCTCCCTCCCCCTTAAAGTGTGTGTGTGTGTGTGTGTGTGTGTGTGTATGTGTGTGTGTGTGTGTGTGAGAGAGAGAGAGAGAGAGAGGGGGGGGCGGGGCAGGCTTTCCTTTGAGTCAGCAACCAGCTCCCAGATCACGACACGGAGACTTCTGATTAGTTATGAATTCTTGGCCTTTTCTTAGGCTTGTCCCACTAGCTCTTAGAACTTAAATTAGCCTATTTTTAGCTACATTGGCCCTTTTTTTATCTTTCATTCTTTCTGCATGCCCTACTCCACGTCTTTCAGTCTGGTGTCTGCCTGGCTGACTAGCCCTGGTTGCCTCCCTCTCTTTTTTGTTCTCTGTCTTCTCTCTTCTTGAGCCTAGATTCCCCTTCCGAGTTTTTCTCTTTGCCCACCAGCCCCGACTAACCTTTTACTGCCTAGCTATTGGCTGTTCAGCTTTTATTAGACCAATCAGGTGCCTTAGGCAGGCAAAGTAAAGGAGCAACACAGCTTTACAGAATTAAAAAAAAGTGGTATAAACAAAAGCAACACAGTTTCACATAACTAAACAAATGTAGCAAAACACATGTAACATACCTTTTACATAGTTAAAGTAATATTCCACAACATGTGTTCACATGTGTGTACATGTAGATGCCAGTGGTTGACATTGATGACTTCCTCAAATGCTTTTGATCTTGCCTTTTGAGAACAGGATTTCTTCTGTTCTAAAAGGTATTAGTGCTGGGTTCAAGTAGCATCCCATGAACACACATGGAATTCCTCCTCATAAGAACGAGGTAGGGTGGCCAGTGTCAGAGAAGAAGACGTGAGACTGAAGCAGACCTCAAAGCACAACACAGCCAAGTGCTCCTGCTCTGGTCATCTTCTTCAGCGCTTCTGAGAGGAGCCTAACCTTGCAGTACATCGTGAGATGTATGGTGAGCCTGACTTCTGGGACTGACCTCTGGGACTGTGAGATGATGTGTACAGTGCTTAAAAGCCATCAAATTTGTGGTCATTTGCTATAGGAGTAGTTAGAAACCAATTCATTTAAAAGTAACAAACCCACTGCAGATGAACTTTTTTTTTTTTTTTTTTTTTTTAAAGGTTCTGGGGACCAAGTCTAGGGCCTTGCTTATATTAACCAGGTACAGGACCATGAACTACATGAATCAGTTTTCTTGAAATGGCATCCATAAGTTAGTGAGAAGACTATGCTGTTTGTATTTTTATGAAAGTTGGTTAGAATCTGGCTGGTTGTTACTATTTGTGCTACTGTAAGTCTGTGGCAGTATCATGTATGATGCCTCCTCTGAAGTGCCATTCTTACATATAGAGAGTGGGCGCTGAAAAGACAAAGCCTTAAGTATTGCTTAATATGAAGTATCTTGGGCCATGTGGACTAGATAGTAAGGTTTTAGGAACTGAAGGAATCCACAGAAATGGTAGCTAGTGCATAGCCTGGCTGCTAGAAACCTTCCTGCAGGGGTGGAAACTGTATTTCTTACCCTGAGCACCAGTTAGAAAACCAGAGCTTGGTTATTAAAGAACAGTAACTACTAAGGAGTTTAGAGAGACTCATTTTGTGGCATATATAGGTAGCTGAGTTTATCTGGCTTTGTTGTTAGAACAAATATTTGAGATCAGGTAGTTTATAAAGAATATAAGCAAGTTAGGCTCATAGATCTGAAGTTTAGAAGTCTACACACATGGACCAGCTTCTGGTGAGAGTCTTCTTGTTGCATTAAAACCCAAAAGAGAACCTTACATAGTGAGACAACGAGTGTGGGAGCTTGGCCACCAGTGCCTCCATGGGAGTAACACTGGCATGGTCCCCTCGAATCCTGATGGGTTTACAAATGCTCCATCTCCAAATATAATCAGTAAAAATGGGAATTCGGAAATTGTTTCCAACCCATGTGCTTTGTGGGGCATGATCACAGCATAGCAATAGACAGTCACCAAAACGTTTGTTTTCCTTCTTCTTGTTTTAGGATGAGCTAGGAAAGTTGAGCGTGTTTGCTTAGACCGCATCATTCAGAAATAGCTAAATAATACACAATAGCAGGAGGCAGAGGCGTGATTGCAAGGGAGTGCATTTTTGGCATTTGTAGATAAACCATACAAAATATCTTTTGTCTACCCGCTCACAGACAGCTTTTGATAACTCGTTTGGACCTTTTGAAGTTAACAATAAGCTTCCTTTCCCGGGAAAGAGGAAAGTTGAAATGAGTTTTAAAATTCAACTTTGATTCGTAGTTATTCTTTATAGCTTTGAAGATACATGTGGTGTGACCTTTCTACTGGGGTCATCAGAAGTGCCCCTTGCTGTTCTCTAGGAGAATGCTGCAAGTTAAGGATCACCCTGTGCCAGTTTCTGTGCCAAAAGGCCTTCTACTTTGAAAGGTGTGTAGATAGTTAGACAGTTTGTATTGAAGTGGATTGATTTTGAGCTCATTGTAATGCTTTAGTAAAGATTTCATTAATTGGGGGCTGGAGAGATGGCTCAGAGGTTAAGAGCACTGACTGTTCTTCCAGAGGACCTGAGTTCAATTCCCAGCAAAACCACATGGTGGCTCACAACCATCTATGATGAGGTCTGGCGCCCTCTTCTGTAAAACTGTATGCATAATAAATAAATAAATCTTTTTTTTTAAAAAAAAAGATTTCATTAATTGATAAATGTGTATTTAATGTGTTTTTAGAGTTATATTTAAATTGATGATTGACTACCTCTTGTGTGACTGGGGACTTGGGAGGTATTTTGGAGTTCTCTAAATAACTTGGAGCTGTTCCTTCGCTGTGAGTTAGAGAAGCTTACGTGCCATTTACACTTTATCTTGTTTGTTTCTGACTCTATTGATTTGGAAGGGCAATTATGGGGTGGCAGAGAGGAGGGTAGAGGGGTAGCTTTGGAGACTGGAGTCCTCAGCTAGAGGGATCCTTGTTTGGGAACCATGACTGGGATGACCTTTGCAAACTGGAGCTGGGGGACATGTCTGCACACTTTGAAAGCCTTTTGCAGAGGCCCACGACTGCCCACTCTTGCTAGTTTCTCTTTCTGCGTGGTGTGCCGTGTAACCCTGAAGCAGGTTCCTTTCCAGTTAAGCTTAAATATAAGGGAGAGGAGAAGCAAGTAATCTGTGACCCTTGATGTTGTGTGACTGTGACCTTCCCATCTGAAGAGCACAGTGTTTTTAGTGAACAGTACCACAATGGTGGTATCTGTTACCAAATGTTGCCATAAAGATCTGATGGGTTTTCCTATTGTGTTTTTGTATACACTTTACAACATTGCCTGGGAGCTCCCTGGGATAGCATCTGTGAGCTTATCTGGACAGTCCCAGAGGAGAGAAAGTGTGAGGCTGGGATATGGTACCCTCTCCTTTCCTTTGCAGATGTCCACACTCAGGAATACTATGGGTTGGCAGAAGTCAAAGTGGCCTGTTGCTTGTTAGGAGGCAGCCCTCTGAAAATCCATGTGATTGATTGTGTCAATGCTTAGTGGTGTTAGAATCATGGGTGGTTCTGTTGGCATCTTATTATTATTATTATTAATAATAATAATAAAAGGTATTTTTTCTATGTATCCCTCTGCTCACCCACCATTCCCAGTCCCTCCCAGTCTGCCTTCAGCCTCCCCCGCACCTTAAAGTTTAGGTTATAAAACACCATTTTGATTTGAGAGTTTTCATGGATGAATTATTAAATTTAAATGCTTTTTGTATGCAGAAGTAAACTGTAATGCAGGGCTGAGAGCTGTCTCTGAGTTTCTTATCAGTTCCTTGGCCTGTAAGCTTCCTGAGAGCTGGCTCAGGAGACCCAGCAGATGAGAGGCAACCACACAGGCTGCCAAATCCAGGCCATTGCCTTGTACTAGAGGCCTCCTGGGTGTATGAATGTGGGGGTGATTGGATACTTGATGTGACAGTTGAAAGATTAGTCTCCTTGGAAAGATACTTTTTGCAAGTGTCCCATTGCCCCAGCCTTTTACTTGAGGAAGTTCTGATGACTCCTTTCACAGCTGTTGCAGATTCTTGATGCTTCTTGAGCACTGTGTCTCTGCCAGCGCAGCTCTTGGCAGAAGCCCTTAGAAATGAAGTCATAAGACACAGCTTGTGCTTTCCCTCCATCTCACCATTACAACAGCAGAGCAGATCTGTTTTTCCCTGTAGTGCTGCTGTGCTGCTCTCCAGCCTCAGTCATGAGTGGGAATGTGTTGCTTTCTACTCCTGTGTTCCTATCCTTGTCCTCTCTCAGACACATAGGCATCTCTGCGTTAATATTCAGTTGCTTTATGATATACTTCTTAGGCTGGAATCCCTATACCACATCTTTGATTGATTTTGTTTTTTCCATTAAGACTCGTCTGTTTCTCAGTTCACTCCCTAAAACCATGCTGCTAATAATGTAGTCTGATAGCCACACTTCAATTTTGAAAAAACAAACAAACAAACAAACAAAACCTTTGATTTACCTGCCATGTGTCTGGGAACTTTGAGTGTATATAACAGGAGATAAAGAGATGTATGGGGTAACTGGGGCCATTGGTATTGAATGGAGGAGGTGGTGCAAGATATGGTTACAAATAGCAGTAGAGATTAGTAGTAGACTATGTGCAGACTAAAAGAGTGAAGGAACAATTCTGCCTATAGGTGTCATGCAGGGGATAATGCTCTTGTACACTGTAAAGATTTATCACTCCTATTGGTTTAGTAAAACGCTAATTGGCCGATAGGCATGAAGTATAGGTGGAGTGATCAGACTAGGAAAATTCTGGAAAGAGAAAAGGCAGAGAAGCAGTCACCAGCCAGAACCAAAGGAAGCAAGATGAGAATGTCTTTCTGCGAAAAGGTACCAAGCCACATGGCTAAACATAAATAAGAATTATGGGTTAATTTAAATGTAAGAGCTAGTTAATCGTAACTCTGAGCTACCAGCCAAACATTTATAATTAATATAAGCCTCTGTGTGTTTATTTGGGACTGAACAACTGTGGACCTACAGTGTGGGTCCTGCTGACAAGAAGAGATCCTGGTGACCTTAATTAAAATCCAGTGATGGGTTCCTGTGTTCACTATTTCTGCTAGCATCTGAAACAAGACACTATAATGGCAGATGGACCTATGGGGGAGGTTGTTATAAAGAACTACTTTGGCTTAGAGGTATTCCTGAGGTAACATCACTTGGAGAACTGATAATTCTGTGTATCATCTCAGTGAAACTTTGGTCCAAGAAGATGAGTGGTCTTCAGTGAAGCTCTTAAGCCCTTGAGGTCTTTGATAGATCTTTCTATTTTGAGGGCTTCTTGGCTGTGTGTCCAGTTCTTAGTGGTTTTGAGACTTGGCTGCTGAGTGCTCTTGGAGGACCTGGAGCACCCAGTCTAAGAATGGGGTTTCCTTTTACTCTTAACCAGACTGTGCATGACATTTGTCACCATGAGTAGTATGGGCCAGCTTTGTGTGTGCGTGCGAATCTACTCGAAGTTCCTTTGAAGGCTGTGACTATTGTCTTCTGACAGCATAAACAAGACCTGAAAATTGAACTCCAGCCTGTGTATAGCAACAGCAGAGGAGATAGCTGTCTTGTTTGTTTAATACTTTTAAAGTAAGGATCGAGGCTTTGAAGTCAAGTCTGGCCTGGAGCTTCCTATGTAGTCCTGGTAGGCCTTCTGTGTTCTGAGTGTTGGGATTATATACATGAGCCACAATACCTTGCAGAACGATTGCTTTTCCTCCCTCTTAAAGATTATTTATTATTTTATTCATTTGAATGTTTGCCTACATGTATGTCTGTGCACCAGATGTGTATCTGGTGCCTGCAGAGATCAGAGAGGGTACCAGATGCTTTGGGACTGGGATTACTTATGGTTGTAAGCTATCATGTGGATGCTGGGAATTGAACCTGGGTCCTCTGGAAAAGCAATCCATGCTCATAACTATTGAACCATCTCTCCAGGCCAATAATTGCTTTATAAATTTACTTGGGATAAAAATTGAGAGCAAAAGGAAATCATGCTTGCCCAAGGGTCTTTGAGGGAAGAACATTTTCTGTATGAAATGTGCTTTGATGGGTCAGATTTGTGTTCTGATTGTGAGTGTAGTTGTGTAAATCTGTAATACTGAGTTTGATAGACCTGTTTACAAAAGAGGAAAAACTCATGAATAGTAAAATCTGAAGAAGCCTGCAGTTTAGTGACTAATATTATATAGAACGTCATTTTTCTGTTTTTAATCATTGTGTTGTGGTTATGTAAGATGGGGGCAGCTGGGTGGAGAATGTACTAGAATTTTGATTTTTGCAAGTTCTACATCAATCTAAAATTATTTTATAATAAAAAGTTTTAAGAAACACAGTGTACTAATTAAAATGCCTCCAAATCAGTAAAACTGAACAAAGTTGGTTAAGACCAAGTCCTGGGCAGTGATGCTGAGGAACTAGAACAGTTCAAAGCATTGCTGATGGGGATGCCAAATGATGCAGCCTATTCAAAAGGAGTCAGATGGTTTCTTCAAGTATATATAAGCCAGCACTTCTGCTCCTGGGTATGTATCCAAGAGAAATAAAACTCTGTTTACACAAAACCTCTAGGCTAATATAACAAGCAGATTTTTCTAAGTCTGAAAAGCACATAGTGGATGATAAAGGACTGGTCCATGCCTCAGCAGAAGGTTTCTCTGTGGGTTGCTACTCACTGGTAATAAAGAGCAACACAACCCTGCGGATGATTGTCGAATTTGTCACAGTGCACGAAAGCCAAACTCACAAAGGTGTGATGAGAGGATGCTGTTTGTGTAATATTCCAGGGAAAGGTGAAGAATAGAATTAGAAAACAGACCATTTTAGCTGGAACAAATGACAGGAAGAGAAGATGGACATGCACAGGGGTTAGAAACATCTAGAATGGGTGAAGTGTTTCTGTTTCTCTTTCCTTGACCTCCTCTCTGCTGTGGCGATGACACTGTTTTTTTTTTTTTTGTTTGTTTGTTTGTTTGTTTTGTTTTTTTTTTATCAAAACTGGCAGAGCTGAACATGAAAAAAGATGTGTATGTATAAAATACACAAAGATTATCTGTATGCAAATGAGAGCTCATTTAGCTGGACTTTACAGTGAAAACACTTCTCCACCACCAGTAAACATCTTTTGGCTTTACAGGTGATAAAGATTGAGTGTTTCCTCTTGCTTGTTGGCTAAGAATTGAAGCTGTGCTTGTTACATGTGCTGCCTTGTTAGGATGTAGGGTTTCAGCTGCACTGAGACTTTGGCCTGCAAGCCATAGAAATAACTATTACTGTAGAGGTAGGTGCTGCCATAATCTCTATTAACATGATCCTGGGGGAGAGTGCAACAGGCTATGTGTGGCTCTTGTCTTAGTGATTTAGGCTTTAATGTGTGGACATTTAGTCAGATTTCATTCATCCTCTTCTGTTTTGTCTTTGATAGAATTATATTTAGTAGAGTCAAAATTTCAGATTGTTTTAATCTTTGACCATGACAACTGTGCGGAGATTTCCAATATCCTCCCCCATAATAGATTTTAAAATAAAATAAACTGAAGTGGTCTTTTTCCAATAGGAGGCTCCTTGTTAATTTAAAAGTAGAATTTACTGGATTGGGTTCATTCTGTCCAGTAGTCAGCTGGGGTGAGTAAACTGTCACTGATCATTGACCAAGTGCTCGTGTCTTTCATGAGGCATTGTTGGGTTTACCCAGGATAAAGAATAGTTGCCACCTGTGAAGGTGGACCAGACCATGCAAGGGCAGCTTGAAATCCTCACAGGAAGAGCACTGGGGAGACATCATTGTACAAGGCTGGGCCTTGGTGTGCAGATGCTGAATGGCCAGAAAAGAGTATAGATGAGCTGGTTTTTTTATTTGTTTCTAGTCTTAACTCTTTCCTTCCTTCCTTCCTTCCTTCCTTCCTTCCTTCCTTCCCTCCTCACTCTTTCCCTCTCTCCTTCTCCCCTTTCTTCAGGGAGTGTGAATCTTCTGTGCAATTTCTTGCCTTTGGGAAGTCATGACACAGAAGGATTTATGGCAAAGAATTTAAGTCTTCCACCTCAACAGGTGTAATAGGGGTCAGAAGAGGGGAAGGATTTTAAATGACGAGTAATGAATGTATCCTTTTATGTGGTGATATATTGTATACTTAATAAAATTTGTCTGGAATATCAGAGGACAGAATCACCACAGCCAAGCCATGAAAGTCAGAGAGTGATGACCCATGCCTTTAATCCCATCACTCAGGAGACAGAGATCTTTCTGGATTTCTATGCGTTCAAGGCCTAACAGCCAAGCAGTGGTAGCTCATACCTTTAATCTTAACTCTAGGATTATGATGCAGAGTTGAACCTGGCAGTGAAACAGATGGGTGGGGAAAGAAATATAAGGCAGGAGAAGGCGGAAATTGAGCATCTGTGGAAGCAACCAGTGAGGCTGAGGACCCATGAAGATAGCACTTAGCCTGTTCGGCTTGAGAAGTTGGCTGAGTAAGAATTGATTATGGTCTGTTTCCTCTCTCTGATATTCCAGTCTGATTTTATTAAATATAAATATATCACCATAGACATCAGCCCAGATTCTGGCTGCTGTTTGGCCATGGACCCAGAGATGGTCCATGTTAGCAGCCTGGCCCCGGCCTCATGTGGCTATACAAGTCACTTGGATTGGCATGACCCCTATGGCAAAGAGGCCCTCGGACAACAACATGGCCCCAGGTGGCGAGCCAGACCCCTGGCATTGGCATTACCTTTGATGATATCAGAAGTCATGGGTATCAAGACAGACCTTGTCTGCAGTAGGGCCATGGACCCTGACATGGTCTTTGGCAGAAGCCTTGATCTAGATGACATCATGGCCCCAGCAGCAGCATGGTCCTTGGACACCAACATGGCCACAGGATGTGACCTACACCCTGGATATCAGTCTGGGCTTTGGTGGCACCATGAGCCACAGACATCACAGACCCTGATTGTGATAGTCTGTGGACGCAGGCATGGTGCACAGCAGCAGCCCAGGCTTAAAGATCACCATGGCCCCAGGTGGCAGGCACTTAGAATCAGCATGGCTCCCTGCAGCAGTGTAGACCTCAGACACCAACATGGTCCTTGGTAGTGCCTCATAATCCTGGCATTGGCATGGATTTTAATGGAGTCAGGAATAATGGACATCAACTCAGAACTTGGCTGCAGTAGGGCCATAGACCCAGATATGGCCCTTGACAGCAGCCCTTGGTCAGATGACACCATGGCCTCAGGTGGCAGCACAGACCTCAGATTGTTGTGCCCCTGGTGGCAGCATGGCTCTTGGATGCCAACTTGGCTCCAAGTGGCAGTGCAGGTCACTTCTGTATGTAAGGCTCCAGTGGCAGTGTGGTACTCAGACATCAACATGGCCCCATATGGTGGCCCTGTCCCCTGTCATCAGCATGGCCTTTGATAGTATTATGAACCACAGATATAAACACAGACCCTGGCTGCAGTAGGGCCACAGACTGAGACATGGCTCTTGGCTGCAGCCCTGGCCTGGATGTCACCATGGAACCTTGTGACAGTGCAGGCCACTCAGATCTGTACAGCTCCCTACTGCAGCATGACCCTCAGATCCCCATCTGACCTCAGGTGATGACCCAGACCCCAGGTATTTTAATGGCCTTTGGTGGTATCAGGAGTCATGTTTATCAACTCAGACCCTGGCTATGACCCTGGGTATCAGCGCAGACCATCAGATTAGCATGGCCCTAGCAGAAGCATGGCCCTCAGAGACCAACATGGATTCAGGTATTTGAGCAGACCACAGTCATTCTCATGGCCTTTAGCATTTACTGAAGCCATAGACATCAACATAGACCTTGGCTGCTACAGGTTCATGGACCCAGACATGGCCCATGTAGCAGCCCAGGCCCAAATGTCATCATGTCCCCCAGTGGCAGGAGGGCACTGAGATCAACATGGCTCCAGTGGTAGCACGGCCCTTGTACACTAAAATGATCACAGGTGGTGGCCTGCACCCTGGGCCTTCCCGTGGTCTTGGTGACAACATGAGCCATGGATGTCAGCATAGATCCCAGCTGTCACAGATCTAGATAAGGCCAGCTGGGTGGCAAGCAGGCCACCAACATCACCCCATTCCTCACAGGCCTCTCTTCTTCACAACTGCCTCTTACCACAGCACATGAACCATTCCACTGCTCTTTCTCTCCGAGTTCACCACCATATACTAGCTCATCATATTGGCACCCAAGGCACCAGGTGAGCATGTGGATATTTGCAACAGGCTGGACCATGAAGCCCAAACTGCCCTGTGGGTGTCTTTTGCCCGCTCATTTTTTGATTCTTAAGGACCCATGTAACTATATGGGACCTATCTGGATCCAGAGTCCTTTCCCATTCAAAACTAACATCTCAGTTGCACCACCCTTTGCTGTATGGTGATGAATGTACAGGTTCTGGATGTTGGATGTCCATGTGGACGTCCTTCCTTCCTTTATTCTCTCTTACTGACAAACTGTATGAATTAGCATAGTGTGCTTCTCTCTCCCTCCACCCCTTCCCCGTCTGACTCCCATCTCTGTATTGCCATCTATTTAACATCTGTCTGCTATTTGTCTGGTGATACTAAGTAGAGTTGTGCCCTCTATAATTTTTTATTTTTTCCTCTTGAGGTGGTGGGGTTTTATATTTTTGGTTGTGAGCCTAGCCTTTAGTGGCCGAGCCATCTCTCCAGCCCAGTGGTGGGGTTTTAAACTCAGTCTCACACATATCAGACCAGTCACTAAATGACACCCCCCGCCTCAGGACCCTTAGTGTTTATGTGCTGTGTGATAGTGTTAGCTTAGCCTGTGTTGGTTTTTAACTAAAGGACCCTCCAGGGCTGGAGTGATCAGTACTCAGGAAGATTGGTCCAGAAGCCCCACAGATATCAAGATCTGAGAATGCTCAAGTCCTTTGGTAAAAGATGAGGCAATATTTGCATACAACCTACATATATTCTCCTGCAAACCTTAAGTCATCTCCATCTATTTGTAAGGCCTAATTTAACATGATTTAAATGAAAAGTCTGTGTATGTTCAGAACAGATATATTTTCCCCTGAGCTATTTTTTTTCTCAATTTGGTCAAATTCAAGAATGAAAAATTGTATACGCACCAATCCAACACTGCTTTGACAAACTTTTAAAAACATGTACATATAGAGAACTGCAGTGAACTTCGGGGTTAAGTTTACACCCCTGCTTCTCAGTCCTCAAGTAGGGTCATCATCCAAGAGCGTCAGTATGTCAGCTCTTTAAGCATTTGAAGTTCCCTTAGATACATTTTCATTGGATATATTTTTTTTTCCTTGAAGACAAGAAACCTCTCAAGCCTCATGGAACAGATGACCGTCATCTTCCTCAGAGGATTCTCTTCACAGAACCTTTTGGTGTCTGAGGTGACCACATGTTGGTTGCATGGCTAGGGTTAATGAGAGACTACCTTTGGTGGTCACTCTGTACAGTGTCCCTGAGCAGATTTGTCAAGGGTGTGTAGCAGGCTTCATGTTACTCGAGCTGAGGCTTGTGATAATTGAAGGAGCCCCAGGTTAGAAGAGAGGTTCTCCCTTTGTATTGCCACACCATGGTGACAGTATGCAATGCTAGCTTGAAGTTCCTAAGCACAGCATGAGGCCAATTAGGATGATGCTCCTGTAAGAGTCTCATATGTTCAGTTGGTGACCTAGACCGGTGGTGGCTAATAAGTGGCACTATGCTAGCAGCACATGAGGTATTAACTGAAGGGTCTGGGGAATGGATGAGGTAGTTGGTTGTCCTAGAAATTAAACTTCCATACACATCAGGCTTAATGCAGGGACATGCACAATCCGTGTGCTGGTTTTTGTGCAGGGTGCATCCCATGGCATAGACCTCTTTCTGCTTCTCTGTTCTTGCACAGAAGTGTGGTCATACATTTTTTAAAAATGTGATTTTGGTAACCCGGAGTGTTTGATGAAGAGGTCCCAGTTGCCTGTTTTCTAGTCTGCTTAGCCTACTTCCTGTTGTCCAGGGCCCCTGGCTTCCATATTCCTGGGCTCTGTTGCTCAGTAGAGCAGCTGTATGGAAATGCAGGGACAAGAGACTTCTTGTAGAACTCAGATCAGTGGCAGCTACGGGGGGTAGGAGGCACGGGAGTGGGGAGAACACAGTCCTGTTTTGCTTTCATGAGCTCAGGCAGTACTTTCTGAGAATGGATGAGTTCACAGGGATGGAGTTTGTTGACCAGACCTCCCTACCAACAAGCTGTGTCTTGTGCTAGGCATTTTGTCCTCTGGACCGAGAAGCTGGGCAGCTTGGACTGAGCAGCTGAGTAACCCACACTTAGTGTTAGAACTCTGGGGGCTCTATATTTGATACTAGACCATAGGGCCTGTGTTGTAGGAGATTTTGAGCCCTGTTTGGACCAAAGGTTTGGACCTTGCCTGCGTCGGCTTTTGTCTTTTAAAGAACTGAATCAGACGCTTATATTAATTTTATACTGTTTGGCCTATGTCTCAGGCACATTACTAGTTAGCTCTTTCATCTTAATTTAACCCATTTTTAATATTTTATCTGACACGTGGCCCGGTCCGTGGCTCACCTGGATTTCTTACATGATTCTTCCTCAGGGGTCAGATGGAGACTGACTAACTCTGCCCTCCTTCTGCCTGTCTCTCCTCTGATACTCCACCCACTTCTACGGCGCTCCACGTAGGCCAAACCAGTTACTTTATTTACAGCATACAGAGAACATTTCCACCACAGGCCTGAATGGACAGGCCTTGTGTTTGGGGGTTTTGCATTGCTTCCTGTTCCTGTCTGGCAGCACTCACATGAGCTGCTTGGTTCTGTGGTTGACGGTGTGATCTTAGGTGGTATTCACTTTGTTTCAGTGTCTTCCTTTTCAGAGTGCAGTCCAGTAAGATGAATGCAGCCTCCACATAGACATCCTCTACCCTGCTCAATTTGTGCCTTCATTTTGATTTTCTGCATGGCTCTTTCATAGTTCCTAATATCTGTTTTGAAAAAGAAAATTTGTAGCATATAGAAAACAGTGAGGAGGGTAGCCTCTGGCTGTCCCCAAGAGAGCACACAGAAGGGTCTAGAATGTTTCCTTCCCAGTGTATATTAAACTTTGATATTTTTGAAGTACTGGGAATATATTTTGAGAGAAAGAGAGAGAGAAAAAGAAAGAGAGAAAGAGAGAGAGAGAGAGAGAGAGAGAGTGTGTGTGTGTGTGTGTGTCCTGGTATGTGTGTGTGAACCTGGTATGAACTCTGTCCTGGGATGTTAGTTTCTAGGGGACAGGCATCTACTGCATTTCAGAAATGATTTAATTATAGTTGTGATTAGTGCTAGAGTATCATGTGTAATAGATGTAAGTTGGAGGGTTCACATATGACCAGGAGGTCAGGAACATCCCCCTGGGTTGTGGCCTTCTGCTAGAGGTTTGTAGGATGAGAGGGAGAGTGTCCCAGACCAGGGGAGGGGAGGAGACAGGGAGGATTTCCTGCCCCATTGCTGAAGACAGAAAGGTTTTGAGGTCTGTGCTTGGGTGTGCTGGAGGGAACAGTGCACTGGGGTGTTGGTGGTGGTGATGGTGCCTCTCTCAAAGGTGTGCCTGATCTGCATTCCTCTGTTGCCACTGCTCAGCTAGGTGACTCCATCCTAGCTCCACCTCTCTTACTTTGCCATACTTGTCATAGCCTGACAAACCCTGGGTTGGCCTCTTAGGAGTCAATGGCACAGGGGTCTCTGTGGGACCCTGCTATAAGCATAGTGGCTTCAGGGAAGACTTGAGTGAGTCATCTGTCCCCATCTCAACTATATGCATAGTGGCCTCAGCAAGTACTTAGGTGAATCATCTGTCATGTCTGTCCCTACTGTATGCATTAGTGGCCGCAGTAAATTCTTGAATGAGTCATGATCTTATTTTTTGTTTCCTTTTGAAACTCAAATAAGTTTTCGGTTAGTGTAAGAGGGCTGTGGCTGGGATCCTGCCACAGATTAAGCCTTTTTTAAACTAAGGACAAGTAAAAGGATTGATTTTTTTTTTCTTTAAAAAACTTGAGACTAGCTAAGATAAAAGACAACAGATAGAAAGATATTTGAACGCAGATACTCCTTGGCTTATGATTGAGGCTTTATATCCTGATGACACCATTTGTAAATGGGAGATCTCACTGGTCTGGCGTTCAGCACCCTTATCAGCCTACCTTTCACCCGAGCTTAGCTGCTCTGTGCACTGCAGAGTATGGCTTGCTTCCGTACTGATCTCCAGCTGCCTTTGCTGCTCATCAACTGCAAGACAGGTTATGAGAAAGCGAGGCAGCTTCAGGAGATGGAAGTTCAAAGTGTGATCTACAGTTCCCATTGGATGCTTCCGGCCATGGAACCATCACAGAGTTCCACAAGTGGAACATCTAAGTTCACGGATCACCTGTCCTCTGCTCTTCTTCATAAACTGATATAAATACTCAGCCCCACTTCCTCTTCTTAACTACTCAACTGGACTTTAGAAACAAACAACAGCAACAGCAAAAACCAGAAACCCAGCCATCCCATCTCACAGATTTGGGGGCTAAATTATAACACACTGTAATTCTGCTAAACTAATTGTTTATATGGGAGGAGCCCCTGGCCTTTTTCCTTGCCTCTTTTTACCTCCCAGGGACAGGTCTGGAGACCAAGATCAAAACTGGACCAGAATCATGAAGAAGGCATGCATAGAAGCAGCCTGTGTCTCAGCATGCAGGCTGTTATTTGAAAGACCTAACTTAGAAATATTTCTCCATATTTTTCAACCTTTGGGAATAAGTAAAGCTGTTGTTACTTTCTGTAAATTAGGCAGGATCTGTGCCTATCTATAAGGCTGTGTGTATAATGGTCACTGTACAACTATCGGGGTTAGGCCTCTATTCTGGTCTCATTTCTATCATGTATTAGCTGTGCAGTGTTGCACAACCTACTCACCTCTCTTAAAAACAGATATTGCCAAAATAGTAGAAGTGTATAGAAGGCCATTATTTGCTATTGTTCCCATTTATAAGCTAACATAATTGGTGTTATTACTAAATGCTATAGACTATAGCGTGGTTGCCCACTCCAGAGTCCCCAGACTTGCCTGAGCTTATGCACTTCCTCAGGTGCTTGTTAAAAGCAAAGATTCCCAGGCACCACCCAAATACCCAGGCTTGCTCCATCAGATCCCCATGGGAGAGGCCTGGTGGAGTCCCATGACGCACCCTGGTTTCAGATGTTTTGCATGAATTTCAGGTGTGAGTCTGTATACGGTACTGTGTGTTCCAGTCTTGACCGAGAAAACATGGTCCCTGCTCATGTAGACCTTTCTTTCTTTTCTCAGCTCGTTTAACGTGTTCCTACAATTTAAGGACATGAGAAGACTTCTAGCTACAAAGGAACATGGTGGTGTGTGTGTGACTTGGCTAGCCTGGCATTCTTTCTTTCTCTTGGTGATACATGATCCTGATAACCTGCTCAGTTTAATATATGTACCAATATGGTGAACCAGCTTACAGTTCTGGGCCCTCCAAGACCTCAGGCCATCCACGTGTGGATGTGATGGTAACGGGAAATGATGTTTGCCATTGAGTGTCTCTTACCTTTAGCAACGGAGGGCAGGCTGCGTGCCCTACTCTTTAGCTGAGGTGGGACCCAGACAGCATGGCTTATTCCAGGGCACATAGGTTTGTGTGCTCTGAGCCAACTGTTTTTACACAAGGCTGTAAGTTCATTTCCCCCTCTAGCCCAAGTCACCTTGTTTTTGTTTTTTTTTTTTTTTAATTTTCCTTTTCCTATCTATCTATCTATCTATCTATCTATCTATCTATCTATAAGGATTAAGCACAATTGGCAAATTCTCTTTTATGAACTTGTAAATTTTACTCACAGGACTGAGTTTTTGAGAGATAGTACTAAAGGGGCCCCCTGTTTGGGGCCCTCATTTTCAGCATGCCTCTGGAGGCGGGGTCATTTTGCCTCTACCTTATTCCATGAGGATTTAATAATGTGGTTGATCTTGATGCTTCTGTACCCCTCACCCACTTCAGCCATGGTTTTACATGAGTAGAACTTGACTATATTTCAGATTTAGCTTAACTTTGCCTTTCTGTTTGCTTTGTCTTCATGTCATAAGAGGAGTCAATGAGTGCTGAGAATCTTATTAGTGTCAGATTCATTTTCTGATCTGTGGACAAACTAATCCAGGTTTGTGGCGATTGTTATGGGGAAACAGTTTGTGTTTCAGTGGTGCAGCAAATTCCCCCTCTTCTATAAAAACCTGTGAGCCACACGAGACAGGAGGGAAAGTGTTTTTGCCCTAGCATTCTCTGTGAAAACATTGGCCTGTACTGTATGCATAGATAATTTCTAAAATGTCACCACAGGTACAAATACCTGATTAGGATTATGGGCAGGTGTTCATTGCTTCGATAGAATGTGGTCAGTTTGCCCTCGCCTTGGGAACAGTGAAAAGCTTGAGGCTCTCCTGGGTCTACCCCCACCCCCAGACTTTAAGAGTTTAGCAATGGAGTGAGTGAGTGATCCCAGGCCTGTAGCTTCCTCTCCTGCCTCCTCTCCCTGTTCTATCTTACAATCTCCTTTTCTCATTTGTGAGTCTTTCCTGGGGGAGGGACTGGAGGCAGCCATTCCTGTCATCATTTTGCTGACTTTAAATTACCCAGGAAGTGGTTTTGGTCAGCTGTCATACAGACTGCTTATGTCTAGTGAGTGAGAGGCCTTGGCAAAGGAGAAAGTGCATGAAGACCAGATGAGGGCTCAGCCACTGACTGGTGTCTTGATGTCAGGGAGGAGGCAATGGCTACCCTAGGCATTTCCAAATTGCAGGTATCTTGTGTAGTGGAGGCACAATTTGCCACCCACAAGGCAAGCTTTCTGCTCAAACAGGTGGAAAAACCCCAACCCTTTCTTCCCTTCATCCTGCACACATACATTACAACACACACACACACACACACACAGACACACACACAAGAACTGTGAAAGAACATGGCCAATCCTGTTAAATACCTACACTCAAAACTGTAATTGTGTTTGTAATAATGTCTAATTATCTGAAAAGTAATTCTAAGCCCCACCCCTAGTGGGTTTTAATGATACTGTGTGTTTTACCTTGCCACCATAATTTTCTCCTTAAAAAAACACACACACGCTCTGCCCCCTTCCCCGGGGGCGAGATGTCTGGGCTCAGCCACTTAGAGACCGAGGGCTGCCGTAACCTGCTCGGCCTGCTGGACAATGACGAGATCATGGCCCTATGCGACACCGTCACCAACCGTCTGGTGCAGCCTGTGGACCGCCAAGATGCTATTCATGCAATATTAGTTTATAGCCAAAATGTAGAAGAACTTCTGAGGCGCAAAAAAGTTCACCGAGAAGTCATATTTAAGTATTTGGCAGCACAAGGGGTGGTTGTACCTCCAACTACTGAAAAACACAATCTTATTCAGTATGCAAAAGGTTACTGGGAAAAGCAGTCACCGAAACTGAAGGAGACAGCAGAACCAGTTACACAGACAGAGGACATCCAGGTCTTTGAACAGCAGGCAAAAGAAGATAAAAAAGCTGAAAAGGTTGATTTCCGTCGATTAGGAGAAGAATTCTGTCACTGGTTCTTTGAACTTCTTAACTCTCAGAATCCTTTCCTGGGACCACCGCAAGAGGAATGGGGCCCACAGCACTTCTGGCATGATGTCAAGCTTAGGTTTTATTATAGCACCTCAGAACAAAATGTGATAG